>PVJA010036935.1:0-20740 GCA_004027025.1 Myocastor coypus
CTTAATTACAATGCATGGAACGCAGAGCTAGATTGGTGAGATGAGCTTTAGGAGGCTTAGATTCAATAGCCTCCAACGTCACAAGCTTCACTGGTGGCACACTGCAATTGCAAAACCTTTGATTGTATATGTATCTGCTTCCTTCTAGTCCAAAGAGAAGTATATTCTTTCCTGTTTTTTTTTCTTTCTTTCTTTCTTTTTTCTATGCAACATTAATAGGGAGATGGGTCATGCCCACACACTGCACTGTATAGAATGATTGTGAGGACAATATGCAATATGTCAACTTTCAAAGAAAAAAAGGTGGATTTAGAAAGGTTAATGTTTAGTTGTTTGATCAATCTTATATACCTATATGTATTAATCTAAACTGATCCGATGATGAAAATATGTAATATAACCATTGTTAAATTTAAACAATAAAAGAATTGAAAAAAAAATTACAACCTTAAGTCCACATGTCAGGGAAATTCCCCCTGAGACTGATGAATTCTTTTTATAATTGCTGTTGGTAATAGGACATGGTATTTGTGTGGATGAAAGGCTGGTAACCTCAGAATTCATTGTATTATACTAACATAAGTCAAAGTGATTCATGTTGCTGTATATGTGCCTAAAACAATCAGCCCCTATATAGTAAGTTATAATTAAGTTTAGGCCTAACTACCTGTTGAACCATATAAGAATGTATTAATGATTTTGTTCTGCTAAAGATCAGAGGAAGTTTATTTAGATCTTGTGCTCAATCTACTGTCTAGTTAATTTGTAAATTGTGCCTGTATGCGTTGGTAGGTCACAAATTATTAAGTATGAAAATCAGGTGTACATACTAAGTAGAAAGTAGTTTCTGTATGAAAACCCTGTTTTCTGTCACTCAGGGCTCTCTTCTGTCTTCTTTCCTGTATGAGTTGAAGTCAGGAAGGCCCTGAGCTCGTTATTAAGGTCTCAGTTTAAATTCCAATTTGGACTCTGGTCTGGCTTCTGTTTGTATTTCTGTTTTAACACTCTTTTAATCCATTTTCATTTTAGTTTACAGAGCAGAGCTGATGTAGAGTGCAGATTCAGTCTTCTACATGTGGATAGACAGTTTTCCTAGTATCATTTCTTAAAAAGGTTATAATTCCTCCAGTGAACATTGTTGCCCTGTTATGGTTTGTGTATAGGTGTCCCCCCAAAGCCTCATGAAGTCATGGGGTGGCTTCTGGAGCTTGTGATTGGTTATTGTGGGTGTGGGTGCTGTACCTCCCCTGGCAAGGTAATTTGCATTTCAATGTAAGGAAGGAGGAGAAGTTACCTGCTTGAGCTGCTGCTACACCTTCCATCCCTCTTGCTCTTTGCCCTCCACCATAAAAGATTGTTTTCTGCCATGTGCCTCTATGCTTTGGAGCCAGCTAAATATGGAAGGAAACCTCCAGTAACTTTCCCTAATTTTGAGTGTCATATATTTGTCCCAGGAACAAGATAAGAGTAACTAAGACGTGTCCCATTATGAAAGATCATATAGTTGAACGTGTTTGGTGTTATTCCAGGATCATGTATTCAGTTCCTCTGATCTTCACATCTCTTTTGTGCCAAGACCATTTGTGGGGGAGTGTTATTTGTTTTTGTTTTGAGACAGTGTCTTGCTATGCAGTTCAGGCTGGTCTAGACTCACTATGTAGCCCAGGCTGGCCTTGAAAATGCAGTGATCTTCCTGCCTCAACTGCCTGAATGCTGGGATTACAGTATGCATCACCACCCAACCAAGACCATGATATTTTTTAGTTACTGTAGCTTGTGACATAACTTCAAGTTGAGGATTGTGAGGCCTCTCCTTTATTCTTCTTATCAGGAGTGCTTTAGCTATTTTGGGTCTCCTCTCACTCCATATACATTTTAGGATTGTTTTGTTCAGCTCTGTGAAGAATGTTGCTTATGTTGATTGAGATTGCACTAAATCTGTATATCAATTTTGAAAGTATGGCAATTATGACTGTATATGTTCTGCCTATCTAGGAGCACAGAATCTCTTGCCATTTTGTGATATCCTCTCCAATTTTCTACTTCAGGGTGCTGTAGTTATCATTGTAGAGTTTTTTTACTTCCTTTGTCAGGTTAACTCCTAAGTACTTAATTTTTCTTGGTGCTATTGTGAATTTTCTCCCTCTAATTTTTTCTCAGTGGATTTGATATTCATATGTGGAACACTATTGACTTTTTTTGTATTGATTTTATATCCTACTACATTACTGAATTTGATTAATTCTAACAGTCATTTGAATTTTGGAAGTATTCTAATAGAAGATTATGTAAACTACAAATAGTGATAATTTGACTTCTCCCTTTCCTATACATATCTCTTTTACTTCTTTTTCTTGCCTAATTGCTTTTGCTAATGTTTTGAATACTATGTTCAACAGGAGTGTTGATAGTGGACATTCCTGTCTTGTTCCTTCAGAAAACATATCATAGTGCTGTCTGTGCACCTATGTTCATAGCAGCACAATTTGTGATAGGCAAATCTTGGAAATAACCAAAATGCCCATCATCTAAAGAATGGTTGAAAAAGATGTGGTATTTTTATACAGTGGAATATTACTCAGCTATAAAGAATGATAAACTAGAAGACTTCATATATAAGTGGATGTATCTTGAACATATACTCATAAGTGAAATAAACCAGACCTATACGTGTAAATATCATATAGTCTCCCTAGTGTAAGAACTCAAAGGAAGAAATAAATATGGAAAGGCATAACATAGCTGAATGGAAACCAAGGACTTAAGCATTAAACAACAAAGTGTCTGCAAGCAGAAAAGATAGGGAATGTGGTAGGAGCAAAACCATACACTTATATACATAGGATGAATTAGATAATGGTCCTAAGAACCACCAAAATATTTTTCACACTGAAGATAGCAGTGGGTAACACTGAAATTATGCTTGGAATGCCTGTCATTCTTGTCTTTTCAATTTCTGATGTATCTAATGTAATTTCAGTTACTGTTATACTCTCTTTCAAGTAATGACTAGGTTACAAGATAACAAAAATGGGTATTAAATGAGAGTAGGAGACTAGGAAAAATGCCGTAGGATTGACTGGCTACAATTTTGTATATACTTAGATTTCTACATATCTGTGTAAAAATGTGTGACTGCTTTTTATCACATTGCATAGGGATTTATCAGAATGTCAATGATTGATGGGAAATGCCAATTCCAAGTTAAGTGTAAGATGCTTGATGTTCAGAAAGACAGTGAGGGCTGGCGGTATAGCTCAGTGGATTCAGCAATTGCTTAGGGAAGTGCAGGGGCCAGGGTTTGATTCCTGGCCCTGCCTGCCGCACCAGCCCCACTCTCACTCTCGCTCTCACTCTCGCTCTCACTGAGCTGGTGATGGAGTCCTGGCATGGTGGTGCACGTCTGTAATCCCAGCACTTGGGAGGTAGAAGCAGGAGAATCACTATGAGTTAGTAGTGAGATCATGTACAAAAAATAAAAAAAGACAGAAAGACAATGATGTTAAGCTCAAGTACCTATGTTATAGAGTAATAGTATCACTAAGCTTCTCTTCCAGAGGGTTAACAATGCAAGTTTACAGACCAAAAATTAGAGAAAAAGAAGGGCTACAAGGATTGCCAATATTTTGGCCCTAGCCCTTCAAGGTCAGTGAGGGCTCAAGACATAAGAGAACCTGTGCTGTAACATCCCATAACTCAGTTATAACCCAAATTTTCTGTTCAAAGAGATTTTGGGGCCATAGGGGAAAAGGATTGATGATGTATAGTGTGCCTAAGGAGAGTCACCTAGAGAGAAAACATTCTCTCGGGCTTTCCCAGAGAGGTAACTGGGTAAGCAATGGCCATGACTCATCCAGACAGCTGACAACAACAACAGTGCTACAAAGCACTGTATCTGGTTTCTAGGTAAATCCTAAGGGGTTTTGACTGATCTTGGGAGGTACAAAATTACGTGTTCTGTTGTACAGGTCTTGTTTTAACTTACCCTTAACCACCCAGCAGAAACGTTTAACTACAAGGCATAAAAGTAAAGCTAGATTAACATGTTGAGCTGTAAAAGGCTTAAATCAATAGCTTCTGACATTGCCACTTCTGCCAATAACCCACTATGATCATGGAGTATTGGGCTATCTATACAAACTTTCTCTTAGTTGAATGAGAAGAAATTTTTATATCAATAATGATAGAAAAAGTATCATGTCTACATCTTGTACTATAAATAACTACTATGAGAACAATACACCTTATATCAATTATTGGGAACTTACTGCTAATGTGTTTTGAAACTGTCCCATTATTCTTTCTTATTAAAAGTAATAAAAAAGTAAAAGTTTTTTCTGTGTCTATTGAGATGATCATGTGATTTTTATCTTTGGCTCTGCTGATGTGTTATATTACATTTATTGATTTGTATATATTAATCCATCCCTGTATTTCTGCAATGGATCCCACTTGGACATATTGTATAATCTTCTTGATGATTTGCAGCAATCTGTTTCCTAGTATTTTATTAAGGATTTTTGCTTCTATGTTTCATTAGAAATATTGGTCTATACTTCTCTTTAAGGTTGAGTCTTTCTCTGCTTTTGGCCAGTAGATTTTTTTTTTATACCAGAGATCACAGTCAGGACCCTCAGGACCCTGTACTTGCCAGGCAGGCACTTATGTCACTGAGCTTTCTCCCCAGCTCCTTTCTCTGCTTTTGGTATCAGGGTAATGCTTGCCTCTAGGAATGAGTTTGGCAGAATTGTTTCCCTTTCAATTTCAGTGAAGAGTTTGAGAAAAAGTGGCATAAATCTCTAAATTTCTTGCGGCATTCAGCTGTTTATCTCTGAGGATCTGGATCTTTTTTTAAATGCATTTAGGACAGGGTCTACAGGGTCTACAAGGTCTCACTACATAGACTGGATTAGTAATTATTCTCCTGTTTTTAGCCTCCCAAGCACTGGGATTATAGATGTGTGGCATTATGCACCATCTTATCACCTTCTCAGTATGCCCTGGGGGCAGGGCAGGCACAGTATGTGGGGCATCAAACCTTGGCCATTGTACTCTGCCTAAGCAGGCGCTTTAGTTCGCTGAGCTATCTGGCTGGCTCTGGACCTGAATCTTTTTTTGTTGGTAAGTTTTTAATTACATGTTCAGTTTCACTGACTGATATTGGGTTATTCAGAATTTTTATGTCTTCTTGATTCAGCTTTGGTCATTTTTATGGTTTAAGTCTAGGTGTCCCTCCAAAGCCTCATGTAGTCATGGGACTTCTGTAGATTGAGACTTGACTCAGGAGCCACTGAGATTATGTGATTTAGTACTGATCTAGAGTTTGAGACTTGATCCATGATCCCTGGGATTATGTGTTTTAAGTACTTCTGGGATTATGAATGTAGCCTAAGGTGGATAGACTGAGGTAGAGAGCCTGAATGTAATATAAAGAGAGACAGAGAGACAGACTTGAGCTGTTGCTCTCTGCTCCCTGGTTGCTCTGTTGCCTCTGTCGCCATGTTGTTGTTGTTCTGCCACTATGAACTGGATGTTCTCTGCCCTGTTCCACTCAGCCATGGGCCAGTTGAATATGGATTGAAACCTCCAGTAACTGTGAGCTAATAAACCTTTCCTTAATGCATTTTGACTGTCGGGTATTTGTCCCAGCAATGAGTAAAAAGTAACTAAGACAGTCATTCATATATATTTAGGAATCTGTCCATTTCTTCTGTGTTTTCTATCCTATGAGTAAGATTTTTGAAGTAGGTTTTGATGATCTTCTGAGTTTCTATTGGAGCCATAGTGATTTCTTCCTTCTCATTCCTTATTGCATGAATTTAAATTTTTTTCTTTCCTTTTTTTGATAGGCTAGCTATAGGTTGATTGATTTTATTTATTCTTTCAAAAACCAACTCTTTGATTCATCAGTCTTTGTAATGTTTTCTTAGTCCCCATTGCATTAATTTCTGCTCCGATCATTACAACTTTCTGTCTTCTTTGGACTTTGGGCTTGACTTTCTCTTCTGTTCTAGAAGCTTGAGGTGCAGCATAGGTTTGTTTATCTGGGCTCATTCTGTTTTCCTGATGTGAGAATTCACCACTTGTCTTAGTTACTTTTCTCTCGTTGCTGGGACAAATACTTGACACTCAAAATGAAGGAAGGAAAGGTTTCTTAGCTCACAGTTACTGGAGGTTTCAGTCCATATTCAGCTGGCCCAAGGCTGAGTGGAACAGAGCAGAAAGCATCCAGTTCATGGTAGTGGAACAGTAACAATTGCGGCAGAGGCAGCCAACGAATCAGGGCAGCAGAGCAACAGCTTAACTCTGTCTCTCTTTATATTACATCAGGCTCTCTGCCTTAGCCTATCTGCCTCAGGCTACACCTATAATTCCCAGCAGTACTCAGACCATAATCTCATCAGTACTAAAATACATAATCCATGTGGACCATGGATCAAGTCTCAAACTCTAGAAGTCCCTGTTCCATGACTCATGAGGCTTTGGGGGAACAACTAGACATAAACCATAACACCACTATAAATAGCCCTCTTAGGACTGCTTCCATTGCACCACATACATTCTACTAAATTATATCTGCATTTTTGTTTGATAAATAATATTGTTTGATATTTTCCTTAATTTTATCTGTGACCTATTGATTATTCAAGAGACTTATTTAATTTTCATGTGTTATAGAGTTTTGTGATTTCTCTTGTCAATAATTTCCAATTTCATTGCACTATGGTCAGACAATATGCATGGAATAATTTCAATTCCTTTACATTTACTTAGGCATGTTCTATATGCTAGTATATAGTCTATTTTGGAGAACATCAGTGTGAAGTTGAAAGGAATGTGTATTCTGATGTTTTTGGGTGGAACTCTCTGTAAAGGTTTACTAAGTCCATTTCGTTGAAAGTTCGGTTTAGTTCTTCTGTTATTTCTTGCTGATTTTTTTCCTAGTTGATCTATCCCTTTGTGGCAATGGGATGTCAAGTTCCCTCATTACAATTGTGCTATTGCCCATTTAATTTTTCATGCTTGTTAAAATTTGGACTACATAAATAAATTTCATGTACTTTATATTTATATGTTTTCTATATTGGGTGCACTGACATTGGGTGGGAATTTGCCACTAAATTTTCCCTGATAAATTGTTTTCATTGTGTTCCATCAGTTCCAACATGTCATATTATCATGATTGTTTAATTGTAGAAGCTGTCTAATTATTTCATTTTTTAGAATCTGTGATCCATTTGTTGATCAGTAGGGTATTATTTAATTTCCATGTGTATGAAACTCTTGTGCTTTCTTTTGCTATTTATTTCTAATTTTATTGTGCCATGAACCTGATAATATTCAGGGAATAACTTCAATTCTTCTGCATGTAATTAAGCATATTCTATGGGTTAATATATGATCTATGTTGGAAAAGGTCCTGTGTGCACCTGAGATTAATGTGTATTATGGTGTTCTGGGATGAAATCTTCCATAGAAATCTACTAAGTCCATTTGTTCAATACCCTGGTTATGTTGTGATATTTCATTTTTGAATTTTTGCATAATTTGATGATATGTCATTTTGTGACAGTGCTGTATTGAGGTCACTCATTGCAAATGTATTAGTGTTTATTTGATTTTTCATGTCCATTAAGATTTCTTTAAAAAAAAAAGATTTCTTTTATATAATTGGCTGCACTCATATTTGGTGTGTATATATTTATGTGTGCATATATTTATATATTTATGATTATTATATCTTCCTCTTGGATTGTTTTCTTTACAGGAATGCAGTGATTTTTCTCTCTCTTGATTATTCTTGTTTTGAAATCTACTTTGTCTGCAAAGAGAATAGCTATGCCTGCTTTTCTCCAGGTTCTTGTTACATAGAGTATAGTAGACTCTTGCTATTTTGTGCTTCAACTTTCATGGACTCACTATTTCACAAGTTTTCAAAAAATATTAATCTAAATTACTTTTTGAAGATTTTTTGCTATATCACAGGATTTTGTGGTAGTATATAGTGTTACATACATATTTATATGATTAGTATTTATGGTTTTAATGATTTTTGTTTAAAATTTTTAAATATATTAAAATATATTTAAAATTATAATTCTAATATATCAAAAGAATATTAAATCAAAATAAAATACACTGCTTATAGTATGTATTTCTTTAGTGAATGAATACATACTATACTGTACAGTATGCATATGTTAAAATTACATAGGTTTACAAGTTTAGAAAATGGTTAGGAACATTAGAAGTGTTTTTAAAAGTATGAGAAAAGACTGAGCTCTGGGAGTGAGGGATACCTTGGACCAAGTTGTAAAGCCCAAAACAAAAACAGCCAAGAGATTCCTTGAGAAGAAAGAACCAAAACTTGGGGAAAATATTAAAAATGCCATGTTGATTAAAGGGGAAATGCAATTACAACAGTAACTCAAGTCCTGAAAGACGTGTATATACTGAGAAAACCATACGGAGTTCTGTATAAAAATAAAAATATTACAAGACCATTTGAAGATCATACATCACTGGAATTCTTTTCAAAGAAGTTCAGTTGTTGTTTATGCATGTTTGGATCTCATAATAAGAAGCGTCTCAATAACCTAGTAATATGCCATATGTATGACTACCATGTGCTGGATATGATTGAATCAGGTATTGAGGAATTTATGTCTCTAAAAGATATGAAGAATAGTAAATGTCCTGAGGGAACAAAACCCACATTAATATTTGCTGGCGATGATTTTGATGTGATGGAAGACCACAGAAGGCTAAAAAGCCTTCTTACTGATTTCTTCAGAGGACCCTAGATGGTAAATATCTGCATGGCTGGATTAGAGTATGTTCTGTACTACATTACTCTGAAGGGGAAGATTTACTTTAGAAGCTGTAAGTTTCTCTTGAAAAAATATGGTTGCAGAACAGCATGGATTGAGTTAGAAGAGATGGGACCTTCACTGGACCTGGTTCTGAGGGGAGCACAGTTGGCTTCAGATGACCTTTACAAGTTATATATGAAAATGCCAAAAGTTCTCAAACCAAAGAAAAAAAATATATCCCAGGATAGGTTACTTTTGGTACAACTTGAGGAAAGATTCATATGCAGAAATAAGACCTAAACAAACTACAAATCAGGAAAATGAAGGAATTAAATAGGCCATCTGTAGAAAGGCTAACAAAAGACCAGAAGAAAAATCAAAGAGAATTAAAAATAATTAATAGAGCCGGGTGTGGTGGCTCACGCCTGTAATCCCAGCACTGGGGAGGCTGAGGCAGGAGGATCGGTGCGAGTTTGAGACCAGCCTGGGCTACAAAAGTGAGCTCAAGGGCAGCCTGAACTGCATAGGGCGACCCTGTCTCAAAAAGGCAAAAAAAAAAAAAAAAATTAATAGAACTTAACTGGCTTGGCAAGATAGCTCAGCAGTCTAAAGTGCCTGCGTAGGCAAGCTCAGGCAACCTCTGGGAATGTGGTTCGATCCCCAGCACCACATGCTCTGCCAGCCCCACCCCCAGGGCAGGCTGAGCAGGCCATAACATAAATAAGTAAGTAAGTAAGTAAGTAAGTAAGTAAATAAATAAATAAATAGTAAAAATAAATAAAAAAGAGGGCATCTACACACCGGAGACTGAAGGATTCGTTCCCAAGGTCTGGAGCTCACTGCAGTGTTCTGTGAAGTGTGTATCAGTCAGCAGATGGGTCTGCAATGTAAGGGATGTAAGGCTGAAGAATCTGTGACAGAAGGCTGAAGAATCTAAGCCAGAGGGCAAAGAGTCTGTGCTGCAGCCAGGAGATGATGTTCAAGCTGACTTTGAAGATTGAAGTTCCTCCAAGGAAGTGGAACACTGAATTCTGCCTCAACCTCCCTATATATCCTTTTTGTGATGAGTCACTCTGGGGTGGGGCAGGGGTCTCCTGCCCCAAGGTGTGGAACTGACCAGAGGATCCAGCCAAGTTGACACAATGTATCACCCACTACAATCCACTCATTATGAACTTGGTAACTACACATGTTTCTTTAAATCAGTCTCCAGATACAGAAATAAGCATATAGTTGCACCTAACATGTTATAATTATCCTATGTACAAATGGAAATGTGTTACCAAAACAAAGTTTTCTTTGCTTGATGCTTATGCTTCAACATTAATACAGGTTTAATAATCTTTAAGAGCTGATACTCAAGCTATCAATATTCTAACAGAACCATATATAGGGATGAAATAGTACAATTATAATCCTATTTTCTGTAGCTGATCATAGGGTTGTAGCTGATGTTTAGAACTACCTTCTTCCACTACCCATTCTGTAGTTCCTTGGTCTTCAGCAAGTACCTCAACAGGTCTTGGTTCTCTCCCTGGTGGAGTGACCCATACCTTCATACTTGAAGGCTCTGGGCCATTTGTTGTTGTGCCTGTATTAAGATGTAGTTTTCCCATTCACTTTGATAACAGTGCATGGTAATACTAAGAGGTACCCCAAGGGATCTCCTGTACTCCATGTATAGTCCATCTTTTCTCTATTTGGAGTAGTAATCCAATTTCCCCTTGATAGTCTGGGTCAATCACCCCTGACAACACTGATTTCCTATTTAGCTTATTTCCTCAGAGGCATGAGGAGACCAAAGTGAGCATGGGGAAATCTTAGCTTCCAGTTGCTGTGCTTCCTGGTACTAGCCTTTGCCCCTCTGAACTAGGATTTCTAGTCCAGCAGAACATAAGGCCATGGGGACAGGAAGCAAACATTTTGCTAGTGGATCACTATGGATAATGTTTAGTGATACCATTTCTACTCCTATTCCTTGATTCCTGGGCCCATGAATTCTGGCTATGGGAGACACAGTACCATACAGAGGGCACTGATTCAAAGTATATAAATATACAAAACCAGTTAGACAGAGCATAACATGGGTAAAAATCTCTCTTTGCCACTTATACACATGTGTATATACTTTGCTGTGCATCATACCAAGTGGGTAAACATATAAATTCCTTCCTATATCACTCAGAGGAATCCCACTGAGTCTCCCCACTGGCTACTACTATGATAAAGTACAAATTTTAGTGGAAAGGTAAAAGATAAATCCACTGGACCCAAAAGTTTTCTTTTGATACAGGAAATAGTAAGAAATAGACTCAAGCATATAGTGAAGGTCTTAACCAATGTGAAACATACTGAATAGAATGCTAGCATTGCCATTCAGTATTCAAAATTGTAGAAGACAAAATGCCACAGAGTGCTGTGTAATACAATGACTGAAATGCAAGTAAAATATTCTGTATGCACCAGTAGCCACATTAAAAAATGTATGAAACCTCAAAAGCTGAACAGAAGGCATTCACAGGTCTGCTGTGCTTACCAGGGATTTCTCATGGTAATCACAGGAATAGAAAAGACATGAAAAAGTAATAGGTCAAATGTGGCATAAAGGGGGCCCGGCAGGATGGCTTAGTGGTCTCAAGTGCCTGCTTAGGAAAGCTTAGGCGGCTGCAGGGACCACAGTTCAATCCCCAGCACCACATGCTGTGCCAGCCCTGCCCTCAGGGCAGGCTGAGCCGGCCATAAAAATAAATAAACAAACAAATAAAAGGTCTGAAATAATAAAATAAAATAAAAATAAAATTTAAAAAAAACAAATGTGGCATAAAAATTTATGCCCTTATAGATGTTAAACCTTATCATCTTTTCAACATATAACTTTACCCTGAAACTGAGTCATCAGGGTCTTATTTGTATAGTCATAAACCAAATAATGTTATAAACAGACTTATTTCTCCCATATCCCAAATTAAATCAATGTTATATTGGACAAATGGTCTTTCAGCTTCCAATTTTTGTTACATTTTCTAATACAGTACAAGTGGAGAAGCATAGGAACTGTGCCCAGGCAGCAAAGCAAAAATTCCAAATGAAATGTTACAATTTCAAAACAGAGAATTGTATTGTACAGCCTTTGGATTTTAGAAAGATATATATTGGCCACACATATGAAAAAGAAAAACAAACTGGTACTGCTGATAACATTGCACCACAATGGAAATATTGATAAGAAAACCTCAATAAAAAAGAAGTCTGAGATAGTTTCTACAACAAAATTAAAGGTAGAGTACATGCTATTTGCAACTTATATATAATAAGTTATAGGAAAACTATGATACCACTTGAAACACAAAGCATTGATCAATACTTGTGTTGTACCTGATCTTAAACATTTGTGGCATAAGTGGTTTGATAGTTTACAAAGAAAATAACAGGTGCAAAACACCATTGAAAAATTTTCTTAAGAGGATTGAGGCTGGAGCTAATAAGAGATCATTTATAGTAGAAGAAAAACAAAATGTTTTTTCCTAGAAAATTTTGCACAAAAATTATGGAGTACACTGGTGAGATGACAGGTAAACAGGCAGGTACAGCATCACAAATACCTACTTTGACAACTGGAAGACCAAAAAGATATCAACCAGAAAAGACAGGGAAACAAAACATATGTGCTATCACTATAGGTGATACTTGTGCATAGAACAAACTTGTGAAGCTTGCCTTGAGTGTGACAGTTGAAACAAAGCTAATTTCTATGATAGATTTTTGTTGGTGTTTACACTGTCATTCATACAGGTTTTTATTTTTTATGTTATCTTTTAGGTTTTGTAAGTAAGAACACAGCTGATGTATAAATGCTGATGCTTATTCTAAAGACTCATTACATCTCTGATATTTTTATTGTATTAGCATCTATTTTCCTGCTAAATACACATTGTATAATAGAGTAGGAAGTTCCTGGCAAAATAGGAAGAGAAAAGAGGTGACAAGACTGCTACACGGGCAAGTAAAGTTAAGCACATATGCTGTCAGTGTGTAAGTAAGACGTTTGCCTGGAGCTTGCAGTTTTCATGGGTGAAGAATGCATTGGGCATGACAGTTGAAGCAAAGCTTATTTTTGTGATACAGATCTATTGATTTTTTCTTCATAGTTTATTTAGAAATTTAATTCTGATTTTATCTTTTAGGTTGTGTAAGCAAGCACACAGTTGATGTGAAAATGTTGATATGTATTCTAAATGCACAGTACATATTAAAAATGTAATACTTCGTTATTCGTATTTAATGCTCCTGTTAACTATGCACTGAATAATGTGAAATCCTCTTGACGAAACAACAAGACCAGTGAGTCTGAGGGAAGAGGATCACTGCAGGTTCAAGGCTATCCTAGGTGACAAGGTGAGTTCAAGATCAGCCTGAATTGTAGAGGGAAATGTTGTCTCAAAAAAGGCCAAAAATAAATAAATTATAGATGTTGGGCACTGTGCAGTGAGAGGAGAGTGACTAAGACAATATTATACAGAAATGAAATATGATGTCAAGCAAATCCGTGTCCACTGTGCAAACACAAACCTTGACCAGAAGGTCAGCTGAGCACAAATCCCTCATTCAGCCTTATGCTTCTAGTGCAGCTAACAGCAGCAATTCATTATCATGGGCATGTTGCCATGAAAATGCAGAGAAAGAAATGTTGGTTCTTTCTTGGAGGTGCCAGCAGGACTGAAGTCTACAAAAGGTTTCGCTTGTGACCTAAGTTTTGAATATGGAGAGAAGTGTCCACTTCTTTCTTCTGTGTATAAGAAAGGAGAGATATCTCTGTGTGAGGGTGGAGCATGAACAAAGACAGAAAATATTTATATAGAAGTTCAGAAAGCAAAAATTAAACTGTTGTGGCTGGTACAGTGATTTTTTTTTGAAAGCAAATTTAAATAAACAGTTTGAAATCTGGAGTCTAGTGACAGCCACCTATATTCCCAGTATTGTGAGAAACTGAAGCAAGTAGATCACAAGTTCAAACCAAAACCTGGACAACTTAGCAGTTTAGCAAGACCCTTTATCAAGATAGATAGATAGATAGATAGATAGATAGATAGATAGATAGACAGATAGACAGACAGGCAAACAGACAGATGATAGCTAGATAGATATAAAAGTGCCAGAGTTGTAGCCAGTTGAAGACTCTAATCAGTCTCCAGCAGTGTAAAATAAAAACAAAAACAAAAACAAAAAAACAAATTAAAAACAAAGCTGTTTAGAATAATGCAACTGTATACCCACTTCATTATGTAGAACTAGTGTAACTCATTTCCTGAGGATGGGTGTTGTTGCTCTCAGTCCCTTCTCAATGATGTATTTATTTAGAAGATTTCCCTCCTGTTAATTCTCCCTCATTTCCTTCCCTTTAGCCATTTTTCCCCTTTATAGTAATGACTGTAATTTATAAAAGGTTCTAAAGTCTCTTATGGAAATATCTATCCATGTACAGGCATTAGGATGGCTTGACAGAATCAGCACTGAACTCTAAGCAGGATGTCTGAGTGCTGGTCCTGTATGTCTTTCTGGGAATGCTGTAAACCTCAGCAAGTTACTAACCTGTTTTGACTTCCACTTTCTAAATTTGTAAAATGAAATGATTTTTAAAATTCCTTCTACTGTAATGATTCTTGCAGATTGTCAAATATGAACCAAGTAGAAATTTTATATTCTGTCTGTCCAAAAGACTTGCCTCATATGCTTGAAATAAAATAAAAATTCAAATATTTACACCTTGAAAAATAGCTATTAGGTAGAGATCCCTAGATGATGATGAAACAAGAATAAAAAACTCAAAATAGTGTAGATAAATTTTACTGCAGCAGTGATAATCTACTACCAAAATTTAGTTAAATCAGAACCAGAAATCTGATTTTTTAGTTTTTAAAAAAATTACAAAGAAATACATGTGAGGGGCTGGGGAAATAGCTCCATGGCACAAATGCCTGCCTGGCAAGTGCAAGGTCCTGAGTTTGAACCTTGGTCCCACAAAAAAAAAAAAAAAAAAAAAGGAAATACATATGAGATTTACCATTTTAACTATTTGTTACTTTTAGTAGTGCCAGGGGCTGAAAGCTTCACACTGAACTACAACCCCAATTCTTTTTGTTTTACTTTATTCATTTTAAAATTTTTACTTTAATGTTTATTGTGAGACAGGGTCTCCTAGGTTGCCCAAACTTATCTCAAACTTGTGATCTCTCTTCCTCAACCTCCTTAGCAGATAGAAATACAGGCATGTGACCCCTGGCCAGGTTAACCTTGTTCAAGTGGAAGTTCAGTGGCATTCTGGATTTTCATAATGTTGAGCAACCATCACTACAATCCATAAAGTTATGCTTTTATGTTTTTCTTTTTCTTTAGAAAACATTAAATTTAAATCTCTATAAGCTGAATGAAAAAAAAAAGACTTCTAAAATAACTCTACTATTATTCTCAATTTGGGCACATTTGCCCATCATGGAGATCTGGCAATGTCTATAGACAACTGACATCAAATAGGCTAAGAGTGCTGCTAAGCACTTGATAATACCCAGGGCAGTCTTCACATTCCCAACAAGTTACATAGCCCAGAATGTAGCTAGTGTTGCTTCTGAGAATCTTTGCTATTTCAGAATTTGCCTTTGGGACTGGGGAGATAGTTCTGTGGCACAAGTGCCTGCCTGGCAAGTGCAAGGTTATGAGTTTGAACACTGGTCCCGCCAAAAAAGAAAAAAAAAAAAAGAATTTGCCAAGGTCTCTCAATGCTTGCTTTCAAGAATTGAGAAGCATGGTAGCAGAATACTGGGAAAGTTCCTGAAGTCAGAGGAAATCCAGCAAGACTTGGATAGATAGAGTAGAAATCCAGTAAGGATGAACCAAGAACATTAACTTCTTTTCTCTTAATGACCCCTCACAGTCCTACCTTCTAATTCTGAGCAGTGCTCATTTTCCATCTCTTCTTGTAGCTGTGCTACAAATATAATGGAAAAATAAGCAGCTATCAGAGGAAAAAGGCTGGGCATGATGGTGCACGCCTGTAATCCCAGCACTCAGGAGGCTGAGGCAGGAGGATCGGTGTGAGTTCAAGACCAGCCTGGGCTACAAAAGTGAGCTCAAGGCCAGCCTGAACTGCATAGTGAGACCCTGTCTCAAAAAGACAAAAAAAAAAAAAAAATGAGGAAAAAAGCCAAAATGGGGATAGTGTTCATTATTTCTTCCTTTGGGATGTGTTCTTTCTGACTTACTCTTCTCATGTTATTCTGTTGTTGGTTCCCTTTTTCCCACCTCTGTTTAATTGCTTACATTGTCTAAAGGATTTATCCTGTTGGGTTTCATGGAGTTGTAGTCCTTGTTATGTCTTTCTAGAATGTCCTTGTTATGGTTTGTGTCTAGTTGTCCCCCCCCCCCCAAGCCTCATGCAATCATGGTGCAGCGACTTCTAGAGTTTGAGACTGATTCATGATCCACTGGAATTATGCGATATAGTACTGATGGGATTATGGACCTGAGTACTGCGAGGGATTATGGGTGTAGCCTGAGGTTGGTAGCCTGGGGCAGAGAGTCTGAATATAAAAGAGACAGGGAGAGACTCCCTCTGTTGCTTTCTGTTGCCGTGGTTGGTCAGTTTCCTCTGTTGCCATTTGTTGTTGTCCCACTGCCATCAACTGGATGCGCTCTGCCTTATCCCATTCAGCCTTGAAGCCAGCCAAATATGGACTGAAAACTCCAGTAACTGTAAGCTGAATAAACCTTTCCTTTTTTTATTTTGGGTGTCAGGTATTTGCCTCAGCAATGAGAGAAGAGTAACTAAGACAGAACTTGGTACCGCAAGAATGGGGTCATTGCTGTGACTAACCTGACCATGTGGATTAAAAGTTTTTAGAAATGGCTTATGGGAAGAGGTAGGAGAAATTCGGAGATGTTGCCTACTTGCAAAGAGCTGGATAAACTTCAGTTGCATGGTAGGGGAGATTCAGGTCAGAGCTCAGACCAGAAGACTGGCTTGAAGCCTGGGTGTAAAGAATGGCTTATGAGCAGAGATAGGAAAGGATTGGAGAGGTCTACTTGTGAAGAGCTGCAAAAGGTTCAGCTGTTCTGTAGGGGAGATTCTGGCCAGAACTCAGACCAGAAGACTGACAGAAGGCCTGCCTGTAAAGACCGCGTTGGAGAGGTTTCTGCTGGGAAGAAGGGCTACATTGGTTGTTGGACTCCAGATGATTTGTGCTATGGCTTGGCTAAAAGTCTGGTGGGCTGATTAATCTTTCAAGAGATATTTCAAAGCAGCGAACTATTGGAGCAGTAGCATGGTTGTTATTGGTGGCTTTTAGCCAGATTTATGTAGAAAATCAAGAGCAAAGAGCCAAGCGGGATGATTTAAAATGTTGTGAATTTGGCCACAAAAGAAGCTCTAATAAAGCTGGACTGCAAAGATAGAGCTGAAAGGATCTCCATTGCTGGGAAGGAACAAGAGAATTGAGAAGATGGCCTGAGGGCATCACAGGAGATGACAGCTCTCTACCTTTTGCAGCTTCAGAACTACAAGGGAGAAAGACTTTGCCTTGATAAGAAAGCTGAGATCTCCAAGTTCCAGAATAGCAGCAGTGGCCAACCAGGTTCCAAAATGGCTCCAGCATGGAGATTTGTTCCTCAGAATCAAGGTGAGAGTGTTCATTGATCCCATCACTCAATCCTACAACCGAGAGGAGGAAGCCTGGCTACTGCTCCTTGGCATCATCCACATGGCTTTGGTTTTAGGAGCATTTAGAATGCACATGTTGTTAGGTTAAGAAGGCTTCCAACTCGATTTCAGAAGGTCTGGGAGGCCAGGCAATGTGCCCTGAGCGGGTGGTGTATGAAGTAGAGAGTGAGAAGCCAATTCAGTGGAAACCCCAGAAGTCTGGAAAGGCCAGAAACATGGATTGTCTAAGGGAAACTGCAAAGAGGGAACAAAGCTGGCCTAAGAGAAAAACCATGGGATCTACCACCAAGAGGGCTGTAGGGGCAGAGCTGCATGGAGCTCACAACTCAGTGCAGACTGCTTTGGATGTTTCAGGGTTAACTATGGGATTTGATGGTTGCCCTGCTGGATTTTCGACTTGTGTTGGTGCCAGTGTTTTGTATTCCCATTGTTAGCAACTTTTGTGTGGTAATGTTTATCTTGTGCCTTTGAATGTTGGATGTGTTTAACTTTTATTTTGTACAGGAGCTCAAAATGAAGAGTTTGCCTTGGGTCTTGTGGGAGACTTGGGACTTAGACTTTTCAGCAATGATGAAACTGTTGGGACTTTGGCAACTATTTGAGATGGATTAAACTGTCTTTTTCACAAAAGGATGTGCGTGAGACTTTGGGGGTCCAGGGGCTGAATGTTATGGTTTGTGTCTAGTTGTCCTCCCAAAGCCTCATGAAATCGTGGGGCAAGGACTTCTAGAGTTTGAGACTGCTCATCATCCACTTGGATTATGTGTTTTAGTACTGCTGGGATTATGGATGTAGCCTGAGGCAGGTAGCCTGAGTGAGTCAGAGAGTCTGAATATAAGAGACAGGGAGACAGACTCCCTCTGTTGGTCTCTTTTGCCTCTGTTGCAATTGTTCCACCACCATGAACTGGTGCTCTCTGCCATGTGCCAGTCTGCCTTGGAGCTGGCCAAGTATGACCTGGAACCTCCAGTAACTGTGAGCTAAATAAACCTTTCCTTCCCTCATTTTGGGTGTCAGTATTTGTCCCAGCAATGAGAGAAGAGTAACTAAGATAGTCCTTCAGAATATTTTGGGGTGCTGGTTTGGTGGTCATGAATCTCAGTGTTCTTTGTCATGGGAGTGTATTATTTCTCAATCATCTTTGAAATATAGTTTTGTGGGCTGCATCAATCTGGGTCAGAAGTTGTTTTATTTTAGGGCTTGAAATACTTCACTCAAGCTCTCCTTGACTTGAGGTTGTGAAAAGTTAGCTGTGATTCTGATGGGCTTTCCTTTATAGGTGATTTGTTTCTTTTCTCTAATAGCTTCTAATATTCTGTTCTTGTGTTGAAATTTTATAATCTTGACTACTATATATCTTGCTGTATATTCCTTTATAGGTGATGGGTTTCTTTTTGCTAACAGATTTTTTTTTTTTTTTTGAGGCAGGTCTTATTATGTAGTCTAGGTTGGTCTTGAACTCACTATGCAGCTCACACTGGCCTTGAACTCACAGCTAAACTTTTCCCTTACCCTCCAGATTGATGGGAATATAGGAATGAGGACCACACCCATCTTTGTTACTTCTACTGTTATCACTTCAGAAACTCTAGGTGGATAGCTTTGGGATTGTCCCACCATGGTCCCCTGGGTTTGCCTTTGCCTTTGGATGTCTGGAATTCCATCTTAAGCATCTTCTCATTTTCTATTTTTCTTTCAGTTTAGTTTCTGTGTTGATGCTTGTACATTGCCTATGGTGGGTTGCTTTTTTGCAAGCATTTATAACTCTTAGGAAATGACTACTTTTCAGAGGTGTTTTCTAGATGTAGTTGGTTTGGGAGTGTTTAGCCTGTTGCAAGATCTTACCTCTTCAATTTGTTGGAGATGAAAAGTGCTGCTTAGGTGGCGCGTCTGGAGGTCCCGCGGATCTGTTTCTTGCTTCAACAGTGTTTGGACGGAACAGACCGGGGACTCCCTCTTTCATCTTCTACCCACCTTCCAGGTACAGATTTCAGGACCATCTCGCCTATCTCCTCCTTCCAGGACCTGACAACACCGTTCTTTTGTGGATAACACTCTTTATTGCTGATCAGCCATGACCTCTCAGATTTCGTCAGAATTATTCTACCGAGGTGGAGGCTGCTGCAAATCGCCTGGTGAACCTGCACCTGCGGGCCTCCTACACCTACCTGTCTCTGGGCTACTACGTTGACCGAGACGATGTGGCTCTGGAGGGTGTGGACCATTTCTTCTGCGAGCTGGCCAAGGAGAAACGCGAGGGTGCCGAGCATCTCCTGAAGATGCAAAACCGGCGCGGCGGCCGTGTGCTCTTCCAAGACGTGCAGAAACCATCTGAAGATGCGTGGGGCAAAACCTTGGATGCCATGGAAGCTGCCTTGGCCCTGGAGAAGAACCTGAACCAAGCTCTTCTGGACCTTCATGCCTTGGGCTCTGCCAAGACTGACCCCCATATCTGTGATTTCCTGGAGAACCACTTCCTAGATGAGGAGGTGAAGCTCATCAAGAAGATAGGTGACCACCTCACCAACCTCCGCAGGCTGGTGAGCCCCCAGGCCGGGCTGGGCGAGTACCTCTTTGAAAGGCTCACCCTTAAGCACGGCTAGGAGGTCACAGAACCTGGCGGTCTCTTGCGGGACTCCTGCACACCCTGGCATCAGGGCTTTGGCCTAACCCTCTCCCTCAAGCCACTAGGCAGCTTTCTCGCCTTTCTGGAGCCCCCTTCCAAATCTTGGACCAAAAGAAAATAAACCCTTTTGCAGAAAAAGAAAAGAAAAGTGCTGCTTACTTGGATCAGCCCCTGGTTCTTAGGTACTAACTTTAGTATGTTTTATGACCCTTAAGCAATCTCCATCTGTATATGTTATGGTTTGTATCTAGTGTCTTCCCAAAGCTCATACAGTCATTGAGGTAGTCTTCTAGAGTTTGTGATTAATTCATGATCCAATACTGGGGTGAGTAATCTGCATACAATACAAGGAAGGGAGAGAGGCTTGCTAGCTGTCATGGCCATTGCTTCTCTCTTTGCTTTTTTGCAATTTTCCACCACTACGAACAGCTGCCCTCTTGCATGTGCTGCTCTGCTTTGGAGCCAGCTGAGACCTTTATTGTGATTTCTTAGAGACCTCCACTAACTGTGAACTAAATAAGCCTTTCCTTCCTTAATTTGGGGTGTTGAGTATTTTGTCCCAGAGAAGAAAGAAAAGTAACCGAGACAGTA
>PVJA010036936.1:0-20734 GCA_004027025.1 Myocastor coypus
ACAAAGGAACATTCAAAATATCTTTTAATAATATATCAAGTGATGCTCTTGTAAGGTATTATTATACTGTTATTACATGTTTACAGGATTCACCAAGAACATTACAACAAGGAAAAACAAAATCATAAAATGCAATTGAAAAACAGGAATGTCTTTTATTTAAAAAAAAAAAAAAAAAAAAAAGATCTTCTGGACTAAGAATATACAAGGATATACCTCCATAACAGAGCATTCGCTTAACATGCATAAAGTTCATTAGTTAATTTCTAAGACTTAAAAACTTGCAAGATCAAGTTGTTTGTCTTAGGACATCATGACGCAACACTTGTCACTAAATCTAGGTGTGCCAATTTCTCCTGTTGGAATTAAATCATTTCAGACCACAATTACTATAAGTTTGAGAGTTACTAGTTGGTTCGACACCTCCATGAGTAGTTACTGATAATTGGCATGTTGCTTTTAAAATGATTATTTGGTTTTTGTGCATTGACCTAAAGCAGTGCACGTAAGACAGTTTTACTTTTTGTGTTACCTAAACAGTTTTGAGAGATGTGCTTCTTCACACTTAAAAAAGAACCAAAAAGCCACTTAGGGAGCTTTCACATAAAGTGCACATTATCAGTAATGTACAGTCTGGTGAATTTTCACCAACTAAGCATATGTGTCTATCAGCAACCATTTCAAGAAATTGCATACTATCAGCACACAAGAAGTACTGTTCACCACCCTGTCGTCCTGCCATTTTTCTTTTAACACCATGGATTAGTTATGCCAGCTTTTGTACTTTATGTAAATGGAATCCTACTCAGCTCTTTTGTGTCCTTTGGGTCTGATTTTTACGCAAAATAGTGAATGAGATATATCTGTATTGTGTATAGTTGTAGATTATTCATTCTTCTTACAGTACTCTGTTCCATTACACAAATATATCACTGTACACACAGTTGATGGACATTGTTGTTGAAGTAGTTCTGTTTTAGGAGAATGTTTTTGTGACCTTGAAATAGAAAGATTTCTTGAGTAACCATGTTTTTTTTTTTTTTTTGACTTGTTGATTTTCAGTAATTCTTTATCATATGCTGGAAATGAGCTTTTGCTGATTACAAATACATTCTCTCCTTAGGCATGCTGTTTAATTTTTTATTATCTTTTCGTAAACTATAAATAATATAGTCAGTATTTTTTGTATGTTTTAACTAGATCCAGCTTAAAATAGTATTCCTTATACAAATTTATAGACATTTTACTTCTATTTTTATGTTGACCTGGCATATAGCATTCATACTAAACTTCAAATTTCTTGAAGATATTTTATGTCATTTTCCAGAAGCCAGAAGATGATTTTTTTATTGTGTATCCTGTGAGGTAGGAAACATATTACTTTGTTTTTCTAATGTGTGTTTTTCTAAATGGATATGTGATTTTCCCAGCACACTGGCTTTTTCTTACTCTTGTGAGGAATCAAATGTCCCTATCTGTTTCCTTTCTGTCTGTTCTCTTCCAGTGGTCTGTCCTTATTCTGGTACCATGTTGTCTTGTTTATTAATAGCTTTATAACAAGGCTCCATGGTCAGTAGAACAAGTTCTTCCACCATCTTCTTTGAGAATACCGTGACTGGGTTTTTTTTTTTTTTTTTTTGTCTTTTTGAGACAGGGTCTCGCTGTACAGTTCAGGCTGGCCTTGAGCTCATTTTGTAGCCCAGGCTGCTCTTGAACTCTCACCAAGTCTCCTGTCTCAGCCTCCCAAGTGCTGGGATCACACACATGTGCCATCATGCCCGGCTCCGTGGCTGTTCTTGACCCTTTGCATATTTATATAAATTTTAGTATCATCTTGTCATGTTCCACACACAAATACATAAAAATCCATTGTTTTACCTGAAATTGTGTAGAATCTATAGAGCAATTTGGAGAAAATTGGCATCTTTATAATATTGATTTCTGCACCTATGAATGGGATACACTACTCCATTTATTTAGGCTCCTAGTAATTTTTCTCAATGTTTATAAATTTCTCCAGTGAGTTAGTCTTCACTTTGGAGTTTTATAGATACTTGAGGAGTTTTAGTATTATACAAGTTTATAGACATTTTATTTAGATTTTTATGTTGACCTTGTGTATAACATTCATACTAAACTTTAATTACTTTTGGTGGTTATGTTTAGAATCTTTTATTATATATTCCATCTTACCTACAAAAGAAGAAAATTAATTCTTCCTTTCAAATACTTATACTGTGTGTGGGAGTGGTGCTGGGGATTTGAACCCAGAGTCTCACACTGAGGCTACCTCCCCATCCTTTTTTGAATTTTTTTGTTTTGAGACTAAAAGTATCAGTAAGTCTCTAAGTAGCCCAAGATGGGTTCAGACTTAAAATCCTTCTGCCTAAGCCTCCCAGAGTGCTGGAGTTATGGGTATGGTCCACATGCCCAGCCCCAAGCCTTATACTTTTCATTGATTCTTTTCTTACTCTGCTGACTAGTACTTTCATTGTAACATTGAGTAGAAGCAGTATTAGTGGGTATCATTCTTTTTCCCTTCTTCAAAGAAAAATTGACATTTCTCTATAAAATGTGATGTTTGCTTTAATATTTTCCTAGATGTTGTCAGATTAAAGAAGTTTTATCCTATTCTTTGTGAAGAAGCAAATATTGAACTTTATAATATGCTTTTCCTAATGTTTCCTTACAATGTGATTTTGTTCCTCATCAAAGTATATTCATTTCCTTTTGCTAACTGAATTTTGCCATTCTTTTATTTTATTTTGGAAGTTTAGATCTTTTTCACTAATGAGGTGGCCTCTATTTTTTTGTCTGACCTTGTGGAGTTTTGTTTTCTTCTTCAAGACAGGATCTATGTAGTTTAGGCTGGCCTTCAATTTACTATGTATCTCAGATTGGCCTAGAACTCAGGGCAGTCCTTCTGCCTCAGCCTCCTGAGTGTTGGGATTACCGTTGTGCACCACCACACTGGGCCCTTGTCAAGTTTTAGTAACCGTACATACCTGTGTTTAATTCTCTCAAAGAGTTTATGTTAAAGTTGGCTTTAACCCAGTGTAGTGGTACAAGCCTGAAATCTTAGTATTCTGGGAGACTGAGGCAGGAGAATCACAAGCTCATGCCCAGTTTTGGCATCATAGAAACTTAGCAAGACGTTTTCTCAGAACAAAAATTTTAAAGGGGGCTGGGGGTATAGATTAGTAGAGAAGCCCTGGTTTCAGTCTGTCATACTATGTTGGGGTTGTGTTTAAATGCCTGATAGAATTAACGCTGAAGAGTTTTCTTTGTGTGAAAACTTTTAATTACAGGGTGAGTATTTAAAAACAGTATTCTTTAGTCTGATTTCTTCTTATGAGCATTTCAGTAAGTTAGAGCAGTACCCTATTCAGAAATGCTTTTGTTTGCAAGTAGTTGAGCCATGTTTCCCACGCAAGCATGAACATCGCCATCATTTCCAAAGTGGTGAAAGAAATGAAGTTCATGAACCAAGGCACCACTGGATATCATTATAAAGATTTTTCTATATCATTTTAACCTTTAAATGTGTTGGTATTATATTTAGACACATCACTGAATGTCAATAGAATCTTTAACAATAGTATCCCCCTTTTCTTTGTTCAACTTAGCCATCTTAAATGTCCAGTTCAGCTTTTAATATAACATTTCCATCACCTTGAAAAGAATCAATGCATTAATCAGCAATCATTTTTATCTATCCCCTTCCAGGTCAACATTAAGAGGTAACTATAGATTTGCCTACTCTGAAAATTTTATATAAGTGCTGTTATACAATGTGTAGTCTTTTGTAGCCAAGCCACTTTCATTTAGCATGTTTTCAAGGTTTGCCTGCATTGCAGTGTGCATCAGTACTTCCTTTATTTTTATTGACACATTTTCTTCTGTTTATATATACCATGTTTTATTTATTCATCAATTGATGGACATTTGGGGTTGTTTTTCTTTTGACTTATGAATAATGCTGCCACAGACATTTGGTTACAAATTTTTCTTTCATAAATTTGTTTTCATTTTTCTTTGGCCTCTTAAATTCCTAGTAGTAGACATATGCATCTTTTTAAGAGAATACTAAATAGTGATAATTAGAAAAGCAATATAGAATTTCATTAAAATAATATGAATTTGACAGCAGTTGTTGTTGTCTTCATATTATTTTAGATTACCAGATACATGCTTGTAAAACTAAAAAAGATTATAAAAAATGAAGAGAAAAAAAAATTAAGCATTAGCTGCTCCTTTCCATAGACACACAGAAATCAGCAGTACAATTATCCAAGTCATCTTACATACACATATAGATATATCTCTCCTTGTCATCATTCTCCTCATCTTAGTAAATCTTTCCCCTTGAACAGATTCTTCACCTTTTCACAGTATGTACTGTACCTTGCACATATTATTCTTCAGGTTCTTACACTAGCAAGACAATACAATGTTTGCACAAGTGGATCTAATTTATTTCACTTAAATGTATGATATCTAGTTGTATCTATTTGCCAATAAAAGTCCTGAACTTACCCTTTTTTATTTTTTTGTTTTTTTTTACTTTTTGAGACAGGGTCTCACTATGCAGTTCAGGCTGGCCTTGAGCTCACTTTTGTAGCACAGGCTGGTCTCAAACTCTCACCAATCCTCCTGCCTCAGCCTCCCGAGTGCTGGGATTACAGGCGTGCGCCACCATGCCCGACTTTTTTTTTATATCGGAATAGTACTCAACTGTGTAAAAATGTATCTTTTTCATCTATACCTCAGTTGATGGGCATTTGGGTTGCTTCCAAGATTTAGTTATGACAAATTGTACTGCTATAAACATGTGTACACATATATCACTGAGCTATGATGTTCATTTGGAAAAATACCCAGGAAGGAAATAGCTGGTTTGAATGGGACCTCTGGTCCTAGTTTTTTGAGGAATCTCCACACTGATTTCCATAGTGATTGTACAAGTCTACATTCCCACCAACAGTAGAGAAGGTTTCCTTTTTTCCAACAGCCTCTTCAGCATTTGTTATTTACATACTTCTTTTGATGATAGCCATTCTTTCTAGAGTAAAATGATATCTCTCTCTTTTTTTGGATTTGAGTCTTTTATTGATAAGTGAATGCAACTAGGGAACATTCTCTGTCTGTCTCTCTCTCAGTGTTTCAGTGTTGTTTTAGTTTGCATGTCTCAAATGGCCAGTGATGTAGAGCATTTCTTTCACATATTTATTTGTCATTCATATTTCTTCATCTGAGAAGTGGCTATTCATCTCAGATGCCCATTTTTGGAGTGGATCTTTTAATTTAGGGTGCCTGATTTTTAAAAATTCTTTGTTAGAGGGACAGTTGGCTATAATTTTTTTCCCAATTTCTTTTCCCTATATTTTTAATGAATAATTTTACTAAAAGCTTAGTAGTTGAAGTTTTGGTTTTTCAAAAACTTTCAACTTTGTTGCTTTTTCCATCTATATACACATTTTTCTATTTTGTTAATATTTGTTTCTGTACTTATTCTTCTTTCAGGATTATTTTGCTTTTCTTTCTCTAGCTTCTTGAGATGGTTAGGAATTAATTCATATCTGTGTTTCCTTCCTAACATGCATTTAAAACTACACATTTGCTCCATTTTACTTGTGACCTATAGTTTTTAATATGTAATATTTTCATTATTAAGTTCACAGAGTTTTCCAATTTCCATTGTGATTTTTTGATCCATGAGTTATTTAAAAGTGTATTGCTTAATTTTTACATAGCTTTTTGTAGTTACATTGTGTCTTTTACTACATTTTCCTTGGAGAACGTACTTTGAGTGAATGAAATCTTATATAGTTTCTTGAGTCCTAACTTGGTTGAGTGTGTGGTTAGTGTTTATAAATATGTGACCACTTGTAAAGCATATATTCTCCAACTTTTAGATACACATTCTCTGTATGCATATTCATCAATTTTTAATTGTAACATATTTCTAATCCTACTGATTTTTGTGTTCTGCTTATCGTTCAGCTATTGAGAGAGTCATTGTAAAATATTCCAGTATGGTGCTGATTTCACATACCATATATCTATTTGACCTAGTAATTTTGTCAACTTTTGCTTTAAATATAATTTGCAGCCATGGTATCAATTGCATGTAAATTTAGTCTCTCCTGGTAAAGGAAAATTTTTATCCTTGTGAAGTGTTTTTTTTTTTTTTTAAACTATAGTGATGGTGTATCTGTTTTATCTGAAACTAATACAGCTGTGCCATCCTTATTTTGGCTGCTTGTATGATGCATATGTTTCTGTTTTTGCCTTCTTTTTTGTGTTCTCATGGAATCTTTTAATAACAGTGCACATTTGCAAATTTGTCCGTGTAAATCTACTGTGATAGTCATTCTCCTTTGAAATATTTAATCTATTTACATTTAATTTAAATTTAATATTATTACTGACTTTTGCAGATTTGTAGCATTACATTTTTGTTCATCTAGTTCTGTTTCTTTTTCTTTTTCTCATCCCTTGATTTGTTTTTACAATAAATCATTAACATAGGATTAGTTCAGATGCATTTGTGATTAGTTCAGATGCCACATTCTCATTTTTCATTCTTTTTATGATTACCCTACAGTTTCTATAATTATTTTTTACTTATCAAGCCAGTTGTTGCATGATACTATCACCTTTCTCCTGATTGAACCAAGTACACTAAAGTAGTTAACCTACGTCCTGGTACTTATGCTGCTTTTGTCTTCTTTATAAATTCAATTTGTACAAAAAAGTTACAACTAATTTTATTGGTACATTTTTTTTTGTCGTTTTTTGAGACAGGGTCTCACTATGCAGTTGAGGCTGGCCTTGAGCTCACTTTTGTAGCCCAGGCTGGTCTCGAACTCGCAGTGATCCTCCTGCCTCAGCCTCCCGAGTGCTGGGATTATAGGCGTGAGCCACCACGCCCGGCTTATTGGTACATTTTAGATTTACATAATGGTCACGTTCGTTGTAGGGGATTTGTATCTGTACATTATAGTTCTTGATTCTTTTTTTTCCCATTTCCCTCATGTCCTTTTATTTCTGTTCCCCTCCTTACTTAAAAGTTGTTTCCATTTTTTCCTTCTATTCTCTTTTCTCCTTTCCTGTCTTTCCTTTCTCTCTCCCCCCTCCCTAGTTCCACTTGCTATTTGAACATTTTCTTCTGGTTTCACAATATCTGTTATATATTTTGGTCCTTGTTTGCACTTTGTTTCTCACAGCACAGAAACTATGTGATATTAACATGTGTGTCCAGCGTATTTCACTTCATAAGATACATCCATTTACCTAGAAATGTCTGGAGTTTTGACTGTCTTTATGGCAGAGTAGTACTCCACTGTATAAAGAAACCACACCTTTGTCCACTTACTGGTTCTCAACGTTCCTTTAGATATTTTTCACATGCTTGTTTATACTTTGGCGGTTCTCCATTCCTTTCTGCATCTGAGACATTCTATCTTGGGTTAGTTCTCTTTGTCTTTAGATTTCTTAATGAGTGTCTGTTCCATGTAAACTCTGCTTTTATTTATTTCAGAATGTATTTTAGGTGCATTCTTGAAGGTTATTTTTTTCGCACTACTGGGTTGGCAGTATTTTCTTTTTTTATTTTTTTTTCCAGAACTGGGAATCAAACTCAGGACCTTGCACTTGCCAGGCAGACACTTGTACCCCTGAGCTATTGCTCCAGGCCATTTTCTCTTTCAAAATATATGATCTTAGAGCTTTTATTTTTCTTGTTGAGAATTAAACTGTCAGTCTACCTTTTTGATTCTTTCAAAGTCGTATTTTACCCCATCAGAATACTTTTAAATTTTCTTTGTTGATTTTCAGTTAGGAATTCATTGAAAATGTTGTGCATGGTTTGACATCTTATGTCATTTTTGGAAAATTTTCAGACATGCATATACTGTCTCTACCCTATTCTGTGTCTCTTTTCCTTTTGTTATTCCAATTAATGGCCGAATATTATTTCACTTGTTTACCATCTCCACTGCCTCTATCAGCTATTAAATTTGTTCTATGAATTAATTTTAATTTTTACACTTTAGTAACAGTCTGTTGTTTTAAAAAATGTATAGTCATGTGCTGTATAACAGTGCTTGTGTATAATGTACTGCATCTGTGATGGAGATCCCATAAAATTATATTGCCTAGCAATACCACAGCCATCTTACTTTGCACACTGTATGATGTTTGCATATTGATCTGTTTCTCAAAACATAGGCTTACAATTGAGTGATGCATACCTGTTCTTTGTGACTTTATATATAGAGAGAGGTATTCTTCTGCTTGAAAGAATCTTAAGATTACTTAAATCTAACCTTTTCAGACTTTCCTAGCTCAATTAGATGACTCAAACCCACATTGCATTCAGTATATGGAGTAATTTTTGATTTTCTCCAATTTCTGAGATGTAGCCCTTCAGGGTTCCAATCTGAAGGTGAGGAAAAATAGTGTTTTTTTTTCCTTTTTACCATTTTTGTTTATTAGGCTGTCACATGGCTTAATCTGTAGCGGCAGCTTCTAGATGGCGGGACTTGCCTCTGAATTCTAGTCCCTTAGTGGATCTCAAAACACTGTACTGTCAGTTCTTTGACCTGTTCAGGATTTTCAGTTCTTTTATTTTGCCCAATTCTTGTCTTCAGTAGGAGTTAATTTAAAATACCTGATGTTCTATAACCAAGTGAAGGTGGCTTCATATTGAGTCATCACAGCCAGAATGTACTTATAAATGCCAATGACATGGTCACTTTTATCTAAACTTTAGACTTATTCTTTAGTTCTGCATAAACTTGGTTTCAAAAATCTGTGCTCACTTATATAATGTCTTTCAATTAAAAGGTTATGTGGGACAAGGTGGCTGAGTGGTTAAGGAAGTGGACTGCTAAAAGGTTACTTTCTCTTTCTCTCTTGCTCTCTCCCTCTTTCCCTCTCTCCCTCTCTCCCTCCTTCCCTCCCTCCCTCCCCCCTCCATTCTTCTCTCTGTATAAATGTAAGCAGGAAGGAATTGTTCAGAAAGAAAAAGGAACTAGGATGAGTGAAAATGGAAAGAATAGTTGGGAAAAGAATAAAAGTACAGGACAGTTGTATAATTGGTGTCTCTTAGCTCATTAAAAAGGAAAATTATGTTAATCTCAATTGGTGAAATTTTTATTCCCATATCTTATGCCCGAGTAGCTACTTTAAAGATAATGTAATGTATTAACTATTGTATGATTTCTTAACCCATTTTCCACAAAATAAAAAAGTACATTATTTACTGGTACTTAGCAACATTTTGAGTTTCTTCAGTCTTGGCCACTTTCTTTATTTGACAGTGGATAATTTTATTGTGTCTATATTTCAGCTAAGTATAGTGTTCCTGGCTCTACAAAGTCTCACTTAACTGCCATTTAAATTTATATGCATTTTACCAACAAGCTTTTCCTCCCTCATAGAAAATACTTTCCTAGTTACTCGTCTATCATCACAACTTGTGTCTCGATGTACCTGTCTCAGTGTAACTGTATGTAGATATAGTACACATCTGTTCTTGGGAAATAGAAAAAAGAGGCCAGTCTGAAATGTTGAAGTTTGCCACCATATGGAGTTCCAACCTAAAAAAATAAATGTTGTATATTGCCAATTTGCAAACTTTTTCTTCCCATGACAGAGTTTGAGGTAAGTATGGAAGAATTAAGTCCAATATTAAGCACAGGATTAAGAAACAATGTCTAGGAGAAGTGAACAACTTGCCTATGATCCCACATCTGGGGGATGATATGTGTTGTCTCTTATATTATTATAGCACATTTTATTTCAGCTGTTATGGCTTATAGCTATGCACTGACTTCCGGTGTTATCATTTTATGCTTTCTTTCTGTAAAGCATGGATCATGATTCAGTGACTCATATGCTAAGGATAGAAGCAGTTGGGAGATTATTCTTCATTTCCCATCCTCACTGCCCCTCACTTCACCCCATTTCTAGAATATAGTCCCACTAACTCTGAAATCTGGAACACTCAGCTGTGCTGGAAAGCTTGGTGTATCACGCATCCTCTTTCATCCTACATATGTAGTCTCTTCTTTACACATACTTCTATTTTTTTAGGTCTAAAGAGTTGCTTCTCTCTTTGCTCTTTGTCACTCTTATGCTTAAACTCAAACTTCACTACCCTTCTAACTCCCTGCATATTTTCTATAAGGCTTCCTTATTTTGCTTCTTTAAATGCTCCCAATGAAATTGTAGCAAAATTTTCATTTGCTTTATCCTTTTCAGTCCTAGGAGGGCAAAAAAGCTAACCTGCTTCAGTCTCCTTTTATAGTTATAAAGTGTGGCACTTCTGTTTCTGAACGTCCCTATATCTTGTTCTCCACATCTTTTCTACTCCCTTGAACAGTTCTTACTTTTACACTAGGTTTACAGAAATAAGTTGGGCTGTTTATTCATAGTATCTTCAATCATGTGTTCAGTCACTGTTTTAGCATATAAAGATACTGCCTCCTCAAGATGAGTGTTACTCTGTTTTCACCTGAGATCCATTTCTTTTTAGCCCTATCTAAAGAGTCTTTTATGGAAAGTTCATGCATTGGGTTTCTCCTTTGTCCCATTCATGAATCTGTTTGCTTTAACATGTTGTTAGAACTATTAACTTACCTTTTTTAACTTCCTCATTGAAGAAGTTTACATTTTCTGTTAATTTTATTTACTTTTGATTTTTGAGACAAGGTCTCTTTCTGTAATTCTGACTCATCTAAAACTTACTGTGTAGTCCAGTCTGTCCTGAAACTCAAAGCAATCCTCCTGCCTTAGCTTCCTGGGTGCAGGGATTACGGGCATGTACTACCATGCCTGAAGAAGTCTTATTTTTTTTTAACTCTGTGTCTTATCTGTTGACTATAATTTTATTCAGTACTTATTTTGCTAAATCTGTCCCTCCTTTTGTAGAACTTCGTTCTAATCACAGTACAGTGTGTACTTTTTTTTTTTTTTACCAGTTCACAAGAAGCTTCAAGATTGAATATGGGCTTCATACTTCTGTATTTATCACTTTCTTTCTAATGGTGCTGATGATGGAACACAGCACCTTGTGTTGCTAGGCAAGTACTCTACCACTGCATTTCCTGATAGTGGAGTGGACTAAAGCACCTGCTTAGGCAGACAGGGACCAGGTTCAATCCCCAGCATGCTGTGCTGGCCCCACTCCTAGAGCATACTGAAGCAAGATTGAGACTTGGAATGGTGGTTGGGGCACGCCTGTAATCCCAGCACTTGGGAGGCTGAAAACAGGAGAATCACTGTGAGTCTGATCTACATAGTAAGACCCAGTAGACCCTGTCCCCAAAACAGAAAAACAGTACTCTACTACTGAGCTCCATCTTCAGCCTCTTTAGCTGCTTTTGTTTTATAGTCTGTTACAAATAACCTTTGAAATATTCTTTTTAATATATTACCTTTTCTTATTAAAGTCTCTGCCTACTTAATCAAATATTATTTTGTTTATTCATTGGTATTTGAGATTGAACCCAGGGCTTTTACACTGAGCATTATACCAGGTCTTTAGTTTTCGAGTCAGGGTCTTAAGTCACTGATTGGCCTGGACAGGCTCAAACTTTTGATCCTTCTGCCTCAGCCTCCCAGAGTGCAGGTTTGTGTATCACCGTTCTTGGCAAATACATTATTTTAAATTTTATTTGTGAAGGGGCTTGGGAGATAGCTCTGTGGCACAAATGCCTGCCTGGCAAGTGCAAGGTCTTGAGTTTGAACCCTGGTCCCTCAATCAATCAATCAATCAATCAATCAATAAATAAATAAATTTTTATTTGTGCACATTTCCAACTGTATACAAATAAAAAGTTCGATGAACTTCTGATGGGTGCTATAGTATTGGCCTCTCACCATACTCATTTCTTCTCTCTTCTCATATTTTTTCAAGAATTTAAGCAAGTGGTTCTCAACCTGTGGGTTGTGACCCTGGCGGGGGTCGAACAACCAAAACACAAGGGTCACCTAAGGCCATTCTGAATCATAACTGTAGCAAAATTACAGTTTTGAAGTAGCCACCAAAATTATTTTTGGGTTTGGGATCACCGCAACATGAGGAACTGTATTGCGGAGTCATGGCATTAGAAACATTGAGAACCACTGACTTAAACCATATCCAAAACATGGTTGCCTCCTAAGTTAACATGCCCCTAAAACAATACATTTTCTTACATAATTACCATGTGATTACAGACAGCACACCTAATAGTTCCTTAATAGCATAGGTTATATTTAGTGCTTAGTTTTCTCCAGTTAAGTTGTTCTTTTTTTGTTTTGTTTTGTTTTGTTTTTGAGACAGGGTCTTGCTATGCAGTTCAGGCTGGCCTTGGGCTCACTTTGGTAGCCCAGGCTGGTCTCGAACTCACACCGATCCTCCTGCCTCAGCCTCCTGAGTGCTGAGATTACAGGTGTGTGCCACCACGCCTGGCTCAGTTAAGTTGTTCTTAATACACTTGTAATCTACAAAACCCTTTCTGCCCTTTTCATGCTCAATGCTCAAACTGTCCTTTTCTGGTGTGGCATTAACTTATTCTTTGTTATTTTTTTTTCCTCCTGCTTTTTGTGACAGGATGTTGCTATGTAGTTTAGTCCGGCCTTAGACTCATTAAGTAGGCTAGTTAGGCCTCAAATATATGGTGATCCTCCTGTGTCAGCCTCCGTAGTGCTGGGATTACAGGTGAGTGCCAGCTTTCCTGCTTTCTTTGTATTTTTCTTTAAAAAATTTTGGTTACAGGACCTTGCACTTGCTGGGCAAACACTGTGCCCCTGAGGTATATACCTGACCCTTTTTATTTCATACTGGCTGGACATTACATTTATAGACTTAATTGGATTCAAATTACATTTTTGGAAGTTTGAGCAAAAGTTCTTGCTGTGGCTTCCTATTACATCACATCTGGAAGCACATGATGTCTGGTTGTTTCACTTCAAGTATTGCCGTGTTTCATCAGGGCTCTGGGGAACAGATCGGTAGTTTTATGAAGCCCACCATTTTACCCAGTGGTTTTATCATCCATTGACAAACTAGTATGTAAAGTATTACATTGGAAAATTATAATTGTTCTAATTTGACCACTTATGCCATCAGCTGAAATTTTTCTATTTCAGCTTTTTCCTTGTCAATTTGGGCTATTTGGTAAAGCTGTAGTAACTAGCCAGGTGTTAGTTTTAAAAGTTCCTAATTGAGGAGCCAATGACTATGCTGATTTTCAACAAAAAATCTTACTGTTTAAATAAGGATTATGATAATGTAATTTCCTTCATTCTTGATGAAGTTCAAGCCATTCTTGAATGGTGAATTAATGATTTCATGGGCTGGGTCTTGATTCCTGAGTAAGCAGTTCTGATTCTCTTAAAAGTGTAGAGAAAGTAGGAAGGCTGTATAACCCTTTGACTGCTGCAGGGTTGCTGTGAAGGTATGATATTTGTTTGACATGTGGGAATTTAAAAAGTCTTCTGCTTCACCATAGACTAAATCATTCACATTATGGAGTCATTTAAATTTTAAAGACATATGGCCCTAAAAGGGCCCCGGCACAGTTTTGTAATCTAACTCATTACATTTTAATGACCAGTATATCTTGGGAAGCTTCGGGAACCCGTGATGGTCTGCCAGAGATCTATAACTACAGCTCTTCTTAACTAGGTTTATCTGAAGCCAGAATCTCAGCAAAGCTTTTTATGCCCTCTGCCCTTTGGAGCTCTGCCATAGGCTAGAGGTACCTGAGAGGGGGGTGTGGTGGCTCTGGCAGCCAGGAGAACTTTCTCTTAGCATTGATGGAACATAAAGGTTCATTCACTGACATTTCCTGTAGTAAAATGGATGCTTGCATTTTCATGACCTTTTATTTATATGCTGCATTACTTTCTCATGCTGTCTTTAAAGTTGTCAGTCTAAATCTTACGATTTTGGCCCTTGATTTTTTTCTTTAGGTTAGGTCAGCATTTTCTGCCTTCCATCTAAGTTGTCACCATGAATTGTATTGTGTCAAACTACACAGGGTATCTCAGTTGAAATTTCAGTTGAAAAATTGGAAACATGGAGTATATGTAGGGGACGGGATGGACTCAGTGGTAGAGTGCTGGTCTAGAATGCACAAGGCCTTCAGTTCAATCCCCAGTACCACTAAAAAAAAGAGTAAAAGCAATTTATATGTATCTTGTAAAAGTGCTTATGTTGCTGTTAATATGTTTCATATTTATAACCCCTTCCGTGTGTGATTCCCTACCCTTTGTGCATTATGAATAGCAAAGATTTTTTTTAAAAAAGATGTTGATGGATTTTATGTGTTTGCATCAGGACCAAAAAATACCCTAATAAAAAAAAATGGGAGGGCCAGCAAGATAGCTCATCAGACTAAGCACCTGCTTAGGCAAGCGCAGGGACTGTGGTTCAACCCTGGTGCCATATGCTGTACCTGCCCCACCACCAGGCACACTGAGCCAGACACTGAGACCAGGTGTGATGCCACACACCTATAAACTCAGCACTGGGGAGGCTGAGAACACGAAGATCACCATGAGTCTGTGTACCAAATACACAAATTAAAATAAACACATACATACATCAATAAAGGGGCTGGGAGGATAGCTCAGTGGTGTAAGTACCTCCTTGGCAAGCTTGGGGTCCTGAGTTTGATCCCCGGGACTGCAAAAAAAGCACTAATAGGCTAGGACAGAAACAACTACTGCTAGCTGTGCAGCCATGAAAAGTATAATTTCTTTCAATAGTTCATTTCCTTTTAGAAACTTCATCAGTGCTGGAAGGATAATTTGGAAGTTGATTTTGAATAAATGGGGCAAATCTTGCCCACGGCGTACATCCCCATTGGTTGTAGCTGGTGGAGCTTGGAAGTCTTGTTCCAGAATATACCTAGATATCCATGATTCTTGCTTTGAGCCATTGGATAGATCTCTATCAAGGAAGACTCTATAACTGTCAGTTTTGATTTCTAGATAGTTTATGTTACTAACTTACAAAAATATTCCTACTCACTTTAGTGCCTCTTTCCTAGTATAATATTATATATAGGTGTGTGTTGTCAATTAAATGTTCAAACATTAAATAAAATGTTATGAGGCTTGTTTAGTCACTCTGTCTTTTTACCAGGTTTTCAGACCTCTCTAGCCTTAATTTATCTTCCTGTGTACAATAAGTTGGTATTGGGGTTGAGCTCAGGCTTTGTCAACGTCAGCACTATTTGCAGCTTAGGCCAGGCGATTCTTGGTCATCAGGTGCTGCCCTGTGCACTATGGAAAGTTTGTCCCGAACCTCTGCCCACCAGATGTCAATAGCATCATCCATCCACAGTATAATAACCAAATATGGGTCTAGACATTGTTGGATGCCCTACACAGTGCCTGATTGCTCTAGATTGAGTACTACTGGGTTAGATGATATATTACTTCCTTCCACTTTGAAACTAAACAAGGGATGGCCAAATAGCTCGTGGATTAAAGTGCCTTCAATCAGGTACAGGGGCCCGGGATTCAATCCCCAGGCCTTTCGGGCTGGCCCCACCACTGGGGAGCGCTAAGATGGCATTTGAGACTGGGCATAGTGGTACATGCCTGTATTCCCAGCTCTTGGAAGGCTGTTAACAGGTGGATCACTACGAGTCCAATAGTAGTGAGACCCTGAATGCCCTGTATACCCCTCCTTAAAAATTTGAAAAAGAAAAGGAAGCTAAACAAAACTTATTCTGAGCAGTCTGTCTTAAATTTTATCTTTCATGATGGTTTCTTTACCTCTCTCTTTTTGTCCTACTGTAATAGCTTCTTTTTAAAACTATCATAGAGTTTAACTCCACGCTATTATAATTGCCAGTGTATTTCTTACTTTCAGTGTATGGGCCTTGTGTATTTCTAAGTTCAGATTTTATTAAATGAATAAAGAGTGGATTTAATAATATCAGCTGAGAAATTGGGAAATTGTCTTGAATGCCATTTTTGTTATTCTTTCAAACCCTACGGCTCCAAAATTTCTATAGAACATGAGTTTGAGCTAATGAGACTATTTCCTCATTTTAAAAGTATTTTACATGTATTACAAGATAGGAGCTTCCTATATGTATGTGAAAGAACTACATGAACATAGCATGGTATTTGAGAAAAATTCCCACAAGATTCATATCCAAAAAATTAAGCTTTTTTAGTGTTTGAGAGGTTTTTCCAATAGTACCATTTCTGTTAATTTTTTATTTTACAACAGAAAAGCAAACAAGAAAGGTAATATTTTTCTTAGGTAAAATACTTCACAGTATTCTAAATCAGTACTTCTCAAGCATCTCAATGTAAGAAATACATTCTAATTATGATCTAGTACATATGCACATACCTGAAATAGTTTTGATTACCATTTACTGTTTTTTTATTTTTCATTTTTATTACTTTTAATAAATAACAATGTGACAGTTTCAAAACACAGTAGTAGTACATTCCCAATAATTGATACAATATATATTATTGTCCTCATAGTAGTTATACAGAACACAGAGTGTAGACATTATAATATTTCTAATTGTTATTGGTACAAAAAATTTCTTCTCATTGAACTAAGAGAAAGTAGTCATATACATAGTCCAATATTCCATAATTACAGAGGGGTTATTGGCAAAACTGGCAATGTTGGAAGCTGTTGATTAATCCTTTTCCAGCTCACCATACTAATGTAGCTTTATGTTTTATGCCTATTACTACATATGAAACAGTTCAACTTTTTTATATATTTAATACAGGGTGTCACTACAGAGAGTGGACTTGTGATCCTCCTGTTTTCAGCCTCCTGAGCACAGGGATTAGAGGTGCATGTCACCATGCCTAGTCTCAGTGACCATCTCAGCATGCCCCAGGGGTGGGGCCAGCATGGCAAGCCAGGGATCAAACCCTGGTCCCTGCTTCTGCCTAAGCAGGCACTTTAATCTGCTAAGCTATCTGGCCAGGCCACTTTAATTTAAAAAAAATTATTAAGCAAAAAATATAGAAAAGACTCATCTGTGGAATATCTCACTATTATGTTGTCCTACCTTTGTTTTTAAATAATGGCACCTTGACATTGATTCAGCAAAGATACTGAAACACCTTAACCAGAGCAAATTAGATTTGTAGTTGTTTAAAATCTTACATTTTGTCATTTATACTGATTGAGTATGTACAAGGCACTTGTTTGGTTCTAATTCTTAAGATTTATACTCATAAAACCAGGAAGAGAATAAAAGATTGACAAGTACTGTAAGTGATAATAAGCACACAGTGACTTTATAAAGAGAAAGCTGTACTGATTCAAGTTCATGGTAGATTAACAGGATTGGGATAGATTTTGCATTGTCTTAACAGACAATAGAGAAGCTATTACCCACACCATAAATAGCATTTAAGAAAGTGTGCAGTATTTCCTGCTCATATCTGAAGTTCATGTTTTGGACAATATTGTAGAAGTAAGTGAGAAAGAAGAACAAGTATGGTAAAGTGCTGAAAATATATCCTATAAATAGAGTGGTATTTTAGCTCAACTGAGTTTGTAAAATGCAGTTTATTGAGATTAGTTAGCAACTTGTATGATGGCTGTGATATAAAGTAGTATTTGCCCTAAATTATAATGTTAATAATGAATTAGTAGAATGTTATTGAGAATGCATATTGCTGATAATCTCAAAGTGATGGAAAAAGTGCTCACCTATCGGAATAAGCGAATAAGGTTACTATCCTATATATAAATTTCTCCTCATGGAATAGAAATGGTTTGTGTAGTACTCAGCATTTTTAAAAATGTTATATACTACTTCAGCAATGCAGTTAAAGCTTATGTGCCTATGTGAAAGTACAAGGCTTAATCCTTTCTTATCTAAAGAGAACTGAGAGGTTTAAGACAGTATATTATAACCAAGTGAACCAAAAATACTTTAAGAAAACATGCAGTGGACTCTGCAGTGAGTCTTTCTCAACTGGGGCTTTCTTCTATAGAATGATGTAGAATTGAATTAGTGTCTTTGCCAGTTAATTCTCATCACTAATACACAGTACCCATACCTATAACTTTGGAGGCATCTGTTATTTGTAGCTTGTAGTTTCAGAGGTCTCAGTGCATACTTCCTAGGGACAGATGTCATGGTAGAAGAGCCTGGCACAGCAAAGCTACTCACATCAGTTCATGCAGGAAGCAGCAAGAACAAAGGACAGTGGCAGGGAGAGATACACTGTCCGTGTCACACCTCCCTGTGAACCACCTCTTCCAATCAGGCCCCACTTCCCAACAGCATGCTCAGCACACCAATCTCCCTTGTGGATGAATCCATGGACATGTGTAGTACCCCTGTGTGTCAGTCTCCTTCCAAAAGCCCTGCCACTAAGCACATGAGAATTTGGGAGGGACTTCTGGATCTAGAACACAATAATGGCCAGAGAAGATTCTTTTGATCTAGAAAAAAAGATGATTCAGCCTTGAACTACCTGCCATAAAAGGATGGTCCAGCATCCTGTCTGCTGTTATTTTAGTGCATTAGAAGTCAAGGAGTTGCTGTCTTTTTCCATTCTATCTTTTTATCTTTCCAGATTTCTAGACTATTGACAAAAAGATGCTTTCGCAGCAGATGATGTGAACAAGTCATTTGTACCAGAGCTCATTGACCATATTGAGGGGTTTTTGTCCTTAATCTTGAATAGAATTTATTTTTAAGAACAGTTTTAGGGCCTGAGGAGATAGCTCTGTGGCACAAGTGCCTGCTGGGCAAGTGCAATGTCATGAGTTCAAACCCTGGTCCTGCAAAAAAAAAAAAAAAAAAAAAAAAGAGTTTTAATTTTAAGAATTTATTTTATTTATTTTTATTTTTTTTATTTTTTTTTCTTGTTCCAGAACCTTTGTTTGTTTATTCACTCATTTTCATGGCTGGCTCAGCCCACCCCAAGGGCAGGGCTGGTGCAGCATGTGGTGTCGGGGATCGAACCGCGGTCCCTGAAGCCAAGCTTTCCCAAGCAGGGGCTTTAGACCACTGAGCCATCCCGCCAGGCCCCAAGAGTTTTAATTTTATAGGAGTATTGACATGATAGTACATAGAGTTTCCATGTATCACACACTCAGCTCCTCCTTTTATTAAGTTTATGTTAGCATACTATATTTGAATCCTTATAATTAGTTGAAAGTCTTTACTTTATTCAGATGTCCTTTGTTTTTTAAACTTTTTTTTTCTGTTTTAGGATTCCATTCAGGAAACCGTATCACAGTGGTTGTTATGTCTCCTTAGGCTTCTCCTGGTTGTGATAATTTCTCAGACTTTCCTTATTTTTGATGACCATAACAGTTTTCAGGAGTACTCATCAGGTATTTTGTAGACTACATCTCGCTTGGAATTTGTCAAATGCTTTTCTCATGGTTAGACTGGAGTTATGGATTTTTGAGGGCAAGACCCCAATGATAAAGTGCCATTTAACCTTTTCAGAACATCATATCTATCCAGAGTACATACAGCAACATGACATAGTCACTGTTAATATTGACCTTGATCACTTGGCTTAGAAAGTATTCAATAGGATTCTCATGTGTAAAATTAATCTTTCTAAGAATCCCTTTCTGTATTGTACTCTTTGAAAAGAAGTCACAATGTTCCCTGTACACTTAAAAGCAGGAAGATAAGCTTTTCATTAAGTGTAAATAATATTGATAAATTATTTGGAGTTCTTTGGCATGGAAGATTTATCTTCCCCCACCCTCCATTTATTTAACCATTACAGTGGTACCTCAGTTCATGAACTTAATTCTTTCTGTGATTTTGGATACAAATCAAACTTCACAAGAATAAAATCAAATTTTCCCATAAGGTCAACATTGAATTTAAGTACTGAATTTAATTCAGTTCTGGTTCATTTCAGTTTGTGACCAAAATCATAGGAAGAATTATATTTGTGAACCAAGATAACACTGTATTTTACATCATTTCAGACTTTTGGATATTTTATACTTTGTTTGTCAAAATTTATTCATTTTGGTTTCCAGTTTTTCCAGATTTTGCTATTGGAAGCTCATAATGGTGGCTCCCTTGTGATTTTGATATGTCCCTGTTGTCATGGGATTTTTTGTTTTAGTACTTTTGTACTCTGATACTGCATGATACTCCAGACTTACCTCTATTCCCAACTCAGTTCTAGAATCAGCCAGTTTTTATAGGGCCTGTATTCATTTTATTAGAGAATGCTATTAGAAATCAAAAATCTGAGTGCTAGATATAGTCATTGCTATTGGCATTCCTTCTAGATTGTCTTGGTTGGATTTCTGTATGCTTACTATTATATACTTGTGTGTATTATAGATATTTCTGTGTATAGGTTGCAGCTGAGCAGCATTTATAATGGGCGTGTTATATTTAAATTCATCTGAATCTGCTTACCTTTTTTCTGAGGGTTATACTTGAAAATGTAGTTGGTAATTATGTTAATGTGTCATATTTTTTGAGATTAGAGTAATAAAAGACACAGTGTATATGGCGAGCTGAAAATGATTTCCCTAAAATCCTATAGGATGATAGTTTTAGGAATTATTTGGAAGGTATATATAGGAGGATTATCAATCATAATTTTTAAATATCTAAGTCTTTACTTGGAATCACCTTTATATATATATATATATATATATATATATATGCGCACAGAACATCGTAAAGTAATTTTATATTCCAATATCGGTCCTTTCTTATTGCCATTTAACTTG
>PVJA010036937.1:7795-20820 GCA_004027025.1 Myocastor coypus
TTTTTTTTTTTTTTTTTTTTTTTTTTTTTTTTTTTTTTTTTTTTTTTTTTTTTTTTTTTGTTTTTTTTTTTTTTTTTTTTTTTTTTTTTTTTTTTTTTTTTTTTTTTTTTTTTTTTTTTTGTATCATTGTCTTTAGAAGCACTTAGTGCTTCTTTTATTTTAGGTATTATTTCTTCTTTTCCTTCAGAAATTATTTCTGATCTGATTTTCTCTATGCCTCTGTGCAGTTGTTTCTTTACTTGAGATGCTATTATTTCAGAGATTTGAGGTGTGTGATTTCCAATTTCTTTATGCGATTGTCTCTTGTATCTCTTTTGGGTGGGCTAGAGTCCTGAGAGCACATTTTGTTCCTTCTCTTTGTCATTTTGTATAACTCTGCCTTCTAATTTTTGGTTTAACATTTTGGTAGAATTCTTACCTTAGCACCAGGTCTGTATCTACCAAGTTCAAAGTTGTCTTGGTGGGCTGCCTTGGGTCTGGCTTCTGAGCTCCACTTTTTCCTATTGCAGTCTATATTGGTCATGGTTTTACTTAGAGAAACAGAATAGATATACTATAAGGAATGGATATTAACACAAAATATACAATCTATAAGGAATTATAAGATTGGTTTACAATAGTCAGCCACAGAGTCAGATGAGGAAGTGCTCACAGGGCGTCTGCACGCTCCGGACTGAAGAATTCAATCCCGAGGTCTGGACTTCACTGCAGCACTCCGTGTAAGTCTCTGTCGGCTGATAGGTCTGCGATGGAAGACTGATGTTTCTGTAATGGATGCTTAAGAGTCTGTGACGGATGGCGAAAGATTCAAACTGGAGGGCCAAGAGTCTGCGCTGCAAGCCAGACGATGAAGTCCAGTCTGAATGCGAAGACTGAAGCTTCTCTGATGAAGTGAAGTGTTGACTCCTTCAGCCCTTTAAAAAAAGTGTTTTTGTGCTCAGTCATTCTGACATGGGCTCATTGTGCCCTAGGGTGGAACCAATCATACCCCAGGATGGGCCCTTGATCCCATTCTAGGGAGAAATCCAATCATATCCTAGGCGGGTCACACTCCAGGGAAGAACCAATTGTACCCCAAAGTGGAGCTCCCACCAACAGGGAACCAGGCTGCTGAGTCATTCAGCCAAGTTGACACACTGTATCAACCACTACACAGTCCTTGGAGACAAACCTACTTGCCACTCTGGCAAGTTGTTCTGCTCCTGGATCAGCTGGGCGGGTCTTGTCTCTAGTCTCTCTGCAAGGAGTTCTGCTGCAGTTTTCCACATTGGGCATGCTGGGCCTGGTTGCTGGGCTGAATGAGTTCTTCACAGGCCCTAGGTAGTCTATATCACACACGCCAGGCCTGGGCCTTGTTTCTGTGTTGAGTGAGTTTCCAGCTGCCCTAGGGTGGTCTCACTCATGAAGTGGGCCTGGTTGCTGGTCAAATGTGTTTCTGGCAGGTCCCCCCTTATTGGGGGCTTTCAGCTAGATTTATGTTGAAAATGAAGAGCAAAGAGCCAAGCAGGATGATTTAAAATGTGAGTTTGGCCAGGAAGGAAGCACCAGGAAAGATGTAGACTGCAAAGATAGAGCTAAAAGGATCTCCATTGCTGTGAAGGAATCAGAGAATTGAAAAGATGGCCTGAGGGCATCACAGCAGGTGGCATCTCTCCACCCTTTGCAGCCTCAGAATTGCAAGGGAGAGAGACTTTGCCTTGAGAAGAAAGCCACTGAGACCCAAGTACCAGAATGGCAGCAGCAGCCAACCTGGGTACCAGAATGGCGCCAACATGGAGAATTTGTTCTTGGAACCAGGGTCAGAGTGCTCAGCAACCCAAGCACTTGACCCCTACAGCCAAGAGAGAAGAAAGCCTGGCTACAGCTCTAGTTGGCATCAGAACTTGGAGTCATCCACGTGGCACTGGTTTTAGATACATTCAGAATGCAGGACTTAGGAGGTGAAGATAGTTTCCAGCTCGACTTCAGAAGAAGGCCTGGGAGACCAGGCATTGTGACCCTGGGAGGGCAGTACGTGAAGCAGAGAGTGAGAAATGAACTCAGTGGAAACACCAGAAGTTTGGAAAAGCCAGAAACATGGATCATCTAAGGGAAACTGCAAAGACAGGGGGAAGCCAGCCTAAGAGAGAAGCCATAGGAGTTACCCCCACGTTACCCCCAAGAGTGCCATAGGGGCAGAGTCATGTATGGCATCTGGAGCTCAAGTTCACAACTCAGTGAAGACTGCTTCGGATTTTCCAGTTGGAATTATTGGATTTAATGTTTGCCCTGCTGGATTTTGGACTTGTGTTTGTCTCAGTTTTGTATTCCCCTGTCATTTACAACTTTTGGAATGCTAATGTTTTCCTTGTGCCTTTGAATGTTTGATATATTTAACTTTGTTTTTATATAGCAGCTCACAGTGGAGAGTTTGCCTTGGATCTTGGAGGAGACTTGGGATTTGGATTTTTCAGCAATGCTGAAACTGTTGGGATTTTGGCAACTCTTTGAGATTGACTAAAATGTCTTTTGCACAAAGGGATGAGCGTGAGACTTTGGGGGTCCAGGGAAAGAATGTTTTGGTTTGTATCTAGTTGTCCCCCCAAAGCCTCATATAGTCATGGGGCAGGGACTTGTAGAATTTAAAAATAACTCATGATTCACTGGGATTATGTGTCTTAGTACTGCTGGGATTGTGGGTGTGGTTTGAGGGAGAGAACCTTAATCTAACATAAGACAGAAGGAACAACAGATTCTTTCCACTTCTCTCTATAGCCCTGGTTGGTCGGTTGCTTCTGTCACCATTTTGTTGCTGTCCTGCCACCATGAACTGGATGCTCTCTGTTATGTCCCAGTCTGCCTTGGAGCTGGCTGAGTACAGACTGAAACCTCCAGTAACTGTGAGCTAAATAAACCTTTCCTTCCTTCATTTTGGGTATTGGGTATTTGTCCCAGCAATGAGAGAAGAGCAATCAAGACAGATATGTATATATTCATCATTCCTGATAACAGGAAATAACCTGAACAATGTGGTAAACTATGTACCCTTGACTGGCCCAAAAATTGTCAACCAGCAGGGACCAGTGTTTGATCCGTGGTCCTGCATGCTGCACTGGCCCTGCCCCTGGAGCATGCTGAGTTGGTGAAAGAGCCCGGGTACAGTGGTGCATGTCTGTAATCCCAGCACTTGGGAGACTGAAAACAAGAGGATCACTATGAGTCCAAGCTGCACACTGAGACACTGTACCAGATACATAAAAAAGAAAAAAAAAGAATTTTAAAACAAATCAAGATATACTTTTTTTGCAGTTACAGAAAGATGCTACTAGAACACATAGGTATCCCTAATTCACACAAATCATTTCACAGAATTCTTCTTCAAAGCAAAAGGAGTCTTGTGCTCTGTTATCTATGCAGGGAAACAGAACAGATAAACGAAAAAGTGAAGCACAACAAAACAAAAAACACTGATCTAGGCATCAGGTAGACTCTATCAGTAATGAGAGTTTCTGGGCAGGTTAGTGACTTTGAGTTGATCACTTTATGTTTCTGTTTCCTTCTGCATCTTATAAACAAGATGAGTACCACGACACAAACCAATCTTGTGGCTGCCAGAGAAACTATGTTTATCAATGTTGGTGACTCTGCACCAAGCCAATCAGTAAAAATGCAGAATTAGGACTGACTATGAAAGAGATGCCAAGTAGTAGGACACTAAGTACACAGTGTGTACGTGACCCTCGTACCTCAAATTTATGCAAGGTTTCTTTTTTTCACATAGATATTTAACATGATGTTATCTGTGTTCTTTTTTATATTTTAATTCTTGCCTTTTGATTTTCTGCAAGTTAGGGATATGAATTTACCTTTTAGGGGCTGGGGAGATAGCTCCTTGGCACAAGTGCCTGCTTGCCTGGCAAGTGCAAGGTCATGAGTTCAAATCCTGGTCCTGCAAAAATTAAAAGGGCTAGGGAGGTAGCTCCGTGGCACAAGTGCCTGTCTGGCAAGTGCAAGGTCATAAGTTCGAATCCTTGTCCCACAAAAATTAAAAAGAAAAGAATTTATCTTTTTCCTTTTTACCCTTGTTTCAATAGTAGAAATGAGAGTTTAAGGCGATGGGATTATGTGAGAAAATGTTGTAAATACTTGGAAAGAAACAGAATTGACCAGATTTTTTCACTTATTCAATAACTCTACTAATTAAGACAAAAGTATTGGATTATTTTTATGTGCTAGACACATAGCAAGTATATTTTATATTGTTTTCAAAAAATGTAGACTCTATGCTAGCCAGGAGCAGACAAAGACTGCTGGGATATCTTACATGTAATTGTACCAAGCACATTTTGTTACACATTCCAATTGAACAAGATGGGGATGGGCAGAGAAAACACTGAAGGGAACTGTGGACCTTCAGGCTGCATTTGAGATCTCCTGTTTCTCAAAGCCCACTGAAAACTCATAGAACTTGGGCACAAATTTTCTCCTTTCAGCACTGTAGTGGCTCCTGTTCCATGTTCTAGGAGAACAGAAGTTTCTGGTTAATTTCTGCTATTGAAAAAGGTTAGGCATCCACAAAACTAATCAGGTTGGAAAGCTGACATGAACGATAAAAATTGGAAGCCAACTGTTCATTATTATATTGAAACAAAAGTGAGTATATTCACCTTATGATTGAGTTCGATATAATCATGGGGAAAATCCAATCTTGGTGGACAATTTGGTGGAAAGCAGGTAAGCAAAGAGGCATCTTAGGCACATACAAATATGGTGAGCCAGCTGCTGAAGCCTGAGTACACATTCACGTAGGAGCTGAAGTAATCAATTTGCATTAAGCAGTTTACCATACATTAGGGAATACTGGTGGTGCGGCTGGAAGATCTTTCTTTTAGAGATGTGAAAGGATTTTTCATATACACTCGGTGATGTGTCCATTTGTAACACCCAGTTCAACCAAATCAGCACTGGGTCAGGTGTGTAGAGCCCACCTGAGGATTGTGAGCAGCATAAAAGGAAGAACAGGAGAAGAGGAGGTGCAGCTAGTGACCATCAAGTTGCGTTTTGTGGGGCTGTTGGTTCTCCTGGAGGGGCTTGTCGTGCTGAATTCTGACATGAACTTGTCTCTTCTCATTGTCAAAGGATCTTCTTGTTGCTACAAATGGCTGTGGTTCACTTTGGGGGAGCTCTGGCCCTTACTTTGAGTATTGCTTCCTGGCACCAGAGGGAAAGATGGTGCACTATTCAGCCCCATGGAGAAGCCTGTCACACTGGCTCTTCTGACATGAACTCTGCTATCCTCACCATCAGAGGAGCTCATCCTTGTGTTGCCGAGCATGGCTGCAGTTCTTTTGGTGGGAGCTCTGGTTCTGTGAACGTTGCTTCCTGACTCCAGGGCAGTCCCTCAGCCTGCTGGCATAGATCTTTCCTCCCTCTGGCACAGACTTTCTAATTTCCTCCGCTGACCTTGGGTCCTTCCCAGCTTAAATCCGTGAGGCACATTTGTGTGAGGCATTGTCATGGGTCCTAGGTCTTCAGCTGGAGGCATGCAGGGCATTGGCATGGGATTCAGGACCCCGGGCATCTTTAGTGTGTGGACAGATTTTCTGCACTCTCTTTTTATTTGACTGGTGTCTATTATAAAATAATCCTATAAATTATGTGTCCTTTATTGTTTCCCTTTCCAACCCTGGCTATAATAAACACATATTGCTTTTACTAGTATTTCCTATTTGGTGTAACTGAATGCAGTCTGAGTACAGACTGAAGGCAGTCTGTCCTATTCATTTGAGTGAAATCTATATGCTGTTTTTCTCCTTGGTACAACTGTGCAGATCTCAGAACACTACAGTGTAGTAACTATGGGTTTTACTTAGTCACTGGTACTCCAGGACAAGCTGTGGTTATGTTCTGTGCTATTTTATCACCAGAGTACTTCCATGGTCACCCAAGATGAGGGCCTTTTCAGTCTTTCAACCTGCAGGCAGATATTACAGGTGATTCTACCACTTTACTTATCAACAACTGGTTAACAATATGTAAAAAATTATATTATAATACTACTTAGGGGATCAAAGACTGAAAAGTAGGCAATTGTTACATAAGACAATGCCTTCTAGAATAGGGAAAAGACAATGTGCTCTGGTAACTCTCTTCCCTCCTTTCAACATGCATTATAAATATTTCATATCTCTAGATGAATATTCTTTCCCTTACTACAGACAATTGAAAGATAAGCATTCTCTTCCATGAAAATGAATTACTATTGCTACCAAGATCTAGCAGAGGTCTTAATAGAGAACTCTATCTTTTTCCTAAAAGAAAAAAACAGCTGTAAATAAAGTATTACAACATGGATATTATTGTAGCAGGTTAGACTTTTACTTGCAACCCTTAGCATGCAGTCATGAGAACATGCAGGCTCATTTTGTGCCATGTTTGGTATAGTCAGCATTTTTTTGTGATTTAAGTTGCAGGTAGGCTTCAGGACTTGGAACTGGGAAACTAGCTCACCCAGTGCTATTGTATAAGGGCACCCTGTAAGTTGCTATCTGAGGCTAATGCAACGTGTAGGCCTGGGTATTACATGGCTCACCTTATTACAGAAAGAAGCAGCCCAGCTAGTAAGGCACATGCCCTTTAGAGGACTCTTAATTTTCATCAGAGGATGTCAGCTCCCCATCTTATTGAAGCATGCAGTACCACACTTAATGCCCACAAGAAAAGCCACTGAGTTCCAAGTGCTTTCCAAGAGTCTGCTCTCAACCTTACTGCACTTCAGTAGCATCCGAAAGCTTTCCTGTAATGGTTGCGGAGCACCGAATCAAGATGGTATTATCCATTCTCTCAACGAGATGTGTATTTTTCAAATATTTCTGCAGCAGCAGAATCCTTTTCCCTAATGATACTTTTCTAAACAGTTCAACAAATAACATAGATTTAAAAAGAAAAATCTACCCCAGGTTTCTCACTTAACTGAGATGAGACCCCTGGTGCCTTCAGTGAAGCCCATAGCCATACAATGAAGAATGTAAGAATGATTGCTGTGGCTGGGGTTGCAAGACCATAGATCTTGAAGGGATCACATATGTAAAAATAACGAATCTACGTCATGTACTCAGGGAGATCATGCCTATGGCTACCTACATATTGTGTCATATATATGTACACACACATATATGCAAGGAAGATGCACACTTCTCAAAGGCATTTTTCAAATATGATCTGCTTACAAAATACAGCATTAGTGCAACAAAGGAAGTAACTTTAGCTTCTATTTGGCAACACCTAAGTATTTTAAAATATATCTCTAAGTAGCCACATTGCCCGCAACAATATCCTATTAGCAAAGCATGTAATTTATTTTGCTTAACAGTGTTTGGCACATTGCCAGCCACATGGTTGCCTTTTTAGGAAAGAACTTTGTGTGTTTACCATTACCATCTCTGAAATAATGTTTGTCAGGGGCTGATAAATCTACCTTTTCATCAGAATCCTGTGAAGTGCACATCCTTGGCCCTGTCTCAGACTTACTAAAACATTATAACTGGGAGTGAAGCCCATGATTCTATTAAAATTTGATGACTAATATAGGAAATCATTAAATTCACATTACTGCATAAAAGAAGTTGATCTCGAAAAGCTACTTAATGTATAATTCCACATATTCAGTGTTTTGGGAATGACTATCCTATGGGGAACATAACAGGAGTCTGTCAGGAGGACTCAGTAGTGCACTGTGGAGTTTTGTGACACTTCTGTGACACTATAATGGTAGGTACATTTGTATCTACAGTTGTCAAAATTTGCTGAATGTATAGCACTGGCAGTGAACACTAACATAATGTACCATTTGAGCTTTACATGACAAAAAGTCAAGGTAGGTTCATCGACTGTAACAATCCTCCACCGTGGTGCAGGAGGTCAATAGCAGGGGATGGGTTACATGTAAAGAAATGAAGTACGTAAAAAATCTGTATTTAAATTAGATGACTATTATGAGCAATTATCATGGGATATTATTGACACAAGGGACACTTCCTTTTAATTAACATGCATTCTACAGAGTTAAAATAAACTCTTCTCTGTATTTGGTCTTGGATTTATTAATAGCTATGCCTTTATTGAACAACTTTTAAAAAATCTTTCAGAATATTGCCACTTGTGTAAGTGGTAGCATTCTCTTGTTTGTGCAGACTATTAAACAAACTTAGAGCCAAACATATGTGTTTTTATTTGCAAGTGTGTACCACTTCAAGGCTATGAATTAATATCCTAAAATCACTCCTGGTTCCACTTAATCCAAAGTTCTTTCACTTACTGTTCTTTAATTATTTTAATTCTCTCTCTCTCTCTCTCTCTCTCTCTCTCTCTCTCTCTCTCTCTTCTCTGTCTGTCTTAATTTCTGTAACATATTTTAAATAGTTTTGTTAGACAGTAACATTGGGGGTCAATTTGCCTGAGGAGCCCAGCCGAGGTGAGTCAGCATGGCTCCAGCGTTGGGAGACCCACATAAGCAGGGTTGTTGTTGGAAACATACACAAGGAGAGCAGGAAGGAAGGATTTCATGCTGAATTCCCTTGGAATAGCTTCATTGCTGCTGATTTTCTTTCTGGCTGCTTTACTTCAAAGAAGCTTGGGCTGTTCTACTGGGCTGAACTCCCATCTTTATCTTGGCTGGGGATGGGGCTCTGCTCTTGGGAGAACCTCTGTCTTCGCCGTCATGGTGGGCATCATCTCTTGGTCCCTAGCACAGATTCTTTAGCATCTAGCACTGGACTTTCAGCCCGTTGGAACCCTGGGATTTTCTGGCAGAGACCCCTGGGTCTTCCCCAGTGGATTCCTCAGCCTCTTGGCCTGGACTTGAATGGGAGTTGCTCTGGTACCCAGGCCTTCAGCCAGATTCTTTGGACCTCTAATGTGAGGACAGATCTCTTGCATTCTTGACTTCATGGGCAAATATGTAAATTAATCATAAGTTTCTGTGCTCTTCATTAAATCTGCTGTTTTGTAAACACTAGTGCAGTAACTAACTATATAGCCTAAGCTATTTAATCTTTCTGAAGTCCACTCCCACTTTCAAATGGAACAATACCGCTTAGCACATAAATTCACTGGCTAATTCACCATTAGCACAGTGCCTGGCATATCGTAAGAGCTCAATAACTGCGACTTGGTAGTGGATACTTCATAACTGGAGTAACATGCACCAGCATCAGAATCAATGAAAATGATTAATTATGTTTTGGGGAGTGATGGCTTCAGTTTTTACTTTATAACTTTATTTTAATTTGCTGAACTATTGTGAATTGCCAATATGATCACATTACATTTCTAAGTACTTCACATGTGTACCTTTTAAAAATTAAAGACACCTACACTGAAAATAACAGTATCATGTCTGAAAATTATAATTCTTTCATGTCATTTGGAACATTTCGCTCTCAAGTTTTTCCAATTATTCCATTTAAAAAAATTGTTTGGTCAAATAACAGTTTTAAATAACAAATGCTTGAGTAGTTTCTATAAAAACTAAACATCATTTGGCCATTTCTAAGCAATTAATTTTATGCAAGTTGGCCAGGGAAGAGGACAAATTTTAGGCAAGTGGAAAGGGCAAAGAAAACAGGAAAGAGTAGTGATTTTGGAATCCTTTTAGCAAGTAGCAAGCAATGCCCAGCAGTACAAACCTGGGAGCTGGCATTGGACCGCCAAGAATCATGGCTATCTCCACAGCAAGATGCTGACCTGACGAATCATGCGCATGATTATGCAGCTGGAAGACGCTGCTTGCGCTTCATGAAGCTCCTGTGCACTGGAATCTTCAGCTTGTAGACACGTTGACATGGACAGGATACTTGCAAGGGGTGAAAAAGAGGAGAGCACAGGAAGCAAAAGCATAGTTTTTTTTTTTTTGTTTTTTTTTAAAGTTTGTAATATTTCTGTGGACCAACTGCACTGGAATCAAACTAAAAGAATTCAGCAGCACAAAAATCTATTGATAAAAAATGTGATTGGAACATACAGTAAATGTATAAAACTAAAAAAAATTGTTACAACAAAAGATCCAGTGCTACCAATCTCCTTCAAAATACCCTCCTGCCCTGCTTCCAACTGCACCATTTTTACCATTTTCTGAGATAGCTCTGAATGTCCTGTATTGTGAGTGTCTCTAGTTATGCAGTCAGGCTGCCTCAATGTCCTGGACCCATTCAACATGTTTACCTTGTAAACTTAATGAAAGTTGTTGTTTTACAGTGTATACGGCCAAATCTAATTGGAATGGTTTCAAGAAATAATTGGGGACAATGGATTTGAGAAATCAATAATGAGTGTAGGAAGCTCAATATGTGTATTGCTTTCTTTTATATGAGGACCTAAGAATACATATTTATATCATACACATACTAAACAAAATAGAATATAGATAAGTAGCAAGAGAGAGAAGCTCAAATAATCGCCCTGAATTACCTATTCCATTGTTTCAAAAGGACTTTAACATATATGCTAGCTTGTTCATTTATACTACCAGTTTTTTTTTTCATTTTTCTTTCTTCAAAGAAAATTTTGTTTTGTTATCTGTTTCTTCTTTGAAACAGAATTTTTTTTGTCTTTATGTACTACTCTGACTACTTTGAAGATGACACATAATGTGTTAACTATTGTTACGTCATTATTTTTTATAAAAATTTTTCTTATTTTTCATAAAATAAAAAAAATGGAAAATGTTTACCTTTCATGGTCATTTTGACTTCCTTTCTTTCTTTCTTTCTTTCTTTCTTTCTTTCTTTCTTTCTTTCTTTCTTTCTTTCTTTCTTCAGACTCAACTAGGGGACTTTGTGCTTGCCAGGCAGGCACTTATGCCACTAACGTATATCCCCAGCCCTCCAAAAGCGTTCAGGAGTTAGAATTTCCATTGGATGGGACACAGCAGCAGCATGCACTGTAAATTTTGTCCTTCATCATAAGCACACTCACCAAAGAGCACTTCCCGAGCTGCTTCAGAAAGTGCCAAGAGTGATGAGTATGTTTGAAGCAGGGGTTTATGCTGAGGTGGGTTAATTGCTACGTGTCATTAACTTAAGTAGTATTTTAAAATGTAAACACTCACCATGTTCAATCATGCTTCACACAAAAATGAACTTTCAGTGAACCTGTGAGTTAAAATGTTGAGTCCTTATAGAAAATGATACACTGCAGGGTTTTTTTTACTTTTGAAATCAAGTGCTGGATTTTTGATTTGATATACATTTCTTTTGCTTGTGGCTTGGTCCTCTGAGAGAGACTCAAAGTAATCAGAGAAAAGATAAGCTAGAATGAAACTGAGCAGTTTTTCCTGTATTTTAACCTGGGATTTTCCAAATACACTCACTAGTCTATTAAGTGGTGTGAATTCTAAAACATGCCTCACCTCTGAAGGTAAGACCACACTTGTAACTACATCTTTTTCCCTCTCTTAGCTTCCTCTCAAGCTTACACACCATCACACAGAGCCCTGTGCAACATATTATACAAGCAATTTAATGATCACCTACATGATTTATATTACCATGCTAAGCAACTAAGTATTTAGAATTTAGAAAGGAGTAAACAAATCATTTTTTAAACTATTTCCTCTCAGAGTCTTTTTCTGTCTACATTGGTCAATGTTTTCTGATTTTAGGTATTCTTTCTGAGTTGTCACTTATGTTTCCACTGTGCTATGCTTTCTTATTCAAGAAACATAACTCAAGATGTACAACTGTGAAAAAACGATATACAGCTGTGCCTGTAATGTTCATCAGGTGATTTTTTTTACACACTAACAATGAAACAGTAAGCAAAACAGCCAACAATGCTTGTCATCGTGTGGCTTGGGTTCTAGGGACGAGAGAGAATAGTAAAAATAAACAAGTGGGATGTGCAAATACTATGCTATGGAGAAAATAAATCAGAAAAAAGCAGAGAAGTTCTGTAGAGGCCCCAGTTATCTAGGGTAGATGGAAAAGATTCTTAATATGCTAAGTCATACACTATAATGTGCTAACAGAGACCTAGAGAAAGAGGTTTATGATGTCTTGTATCACAGATCAAATGGAACCCAGGAGTGCTGGTGCTCATGCGGATGTCAGTTCTCTGGGAGGCTGAGGTGGGAGGATCTCAAGTTTTGGAGCATCCTGGGCCCTTAGTGACTTAGTGAGACCCTGTCTCAACATTTTTAGAAAAGAATTATGGATGTAGGTCAGTATAAAGGCTATGGGTTCAATGCCTAGTACTACTCCCTACCAAAAGTGAGGTGGACTAACCTTGGCCAAATAATCATGTTGACTTCACTTTCCATGCTTTCCATCCATGGGGATGAAAGGTGACTGGTAGTGTCTCAGTTGAGGGACACTGCCTCACCAGGCAATAACCTGGGAGACTGAAGTAGAGGTGGAAGAGAAGCAGTCAGATGGGGAGCACTCAGATTCTGAAAACAGAACAAGTAGAATGTGGGTATTAAAGACAGAGAAAGGTCATGATTGTCATATGAAAGTTTTTGGCTTGAATGTGAGGCATTGCTTCTAAGATATGAAATGTAAAAAGTTCAAGAACTAAAATCATCGAACCAGTAATGTATGCGCAGCCATGTTTATAGCAGCACAATTGGTCACAGCTTAATCTTGGAAACAACCCAAAGGCCCTTCAACTGAGGAATGGATAAAAATAGATATGATATTTTTACACAATGGAGTATTATTCATCTATAAAAAAGTTAAATTCAAGGGTTTTGTAGATAAATAGGAGCAATTAGAGACTGTAGAGGTAAAGGAAACAACTCAGATCCACACATGCAAACATGGCATTATCTCCCTAGTGTGAGAACCTGAAAGAGTAAATAAAATTAGAAAGGAACGATAGATACTACGAAAGGGAAAGAATTCATTCAATGAGAAGGAAAAACTGGGACGAGGAAAAGGACACATGAAAGAAGGAAAAAAGACATATTTAGATATAAGATCGTTTGGGTAATTGTACTACCGAATTCTGCTGTCTTTTTTTTTTTTTTTTTTTTTTTTTTTTTTTTTTTT
>PVJA010036938.1:0-20620 GCA_004027025.1 Myocastor coypus
TTTTTTTTTTTTTTTTTGCAGGACTGGGGTTCAAACTCACAACCTTGCACTTGCCTAGCAGGCACTTGTGCCTTGGAGCTATCTCCCCAGCCCCGATACACAGAAAATTGAACCACAAATCTTTCTAGATATGGGCACCAGAACAACCAAGAATAGCCAACTTGAGTATAAAGCGGTTATTTTCTGATGAGTTTGGGCAATGGAGACAGCCAAATCATTAGAAAAGAAAAGGAAGCAGTGGAAACAATGCAGTCAAAATTGGGAGCAATTCAGCCCAAGCAGAACTACCTCCCACACTATGTTCCTCCGGCTGTCCTTGAACCCCAGGCTCAAGGGATTCTCCCAACTCAGCCTTCTGAGTGGCATCTTGCTCTCAGCTAAAAGTGTTTTTTATTTGTTTGTTTATTTGCTTGCTTGCTTGCTTGCTTGCTTGCTTGCCTAAATGACATGGATCTGTTAAGGACTTTTTTTCTTTTTCCAGAAGGAAGCTGCCCCAAACAGCTAAAAGCACTCATTCTGTTCCAGTACTTCTCCCAAAAGCCTCATTTGTTCATGGGGGTGGAGGGCCTTGGAAGGTGATTTGAAGAGGGCTATACAACTGGCTTGCTGTTAGGAGATGGAGCCTGCTTGCCCTCCTGGCGGGAAGAAGCAAAAAGGGTCCATCTCCCTCCCTGGCTTTTCCCTTCTTGCTCTCTTTTCTGGCTGCCATAGCAAGAACAGCTTTTCCTCATTCATTCCCCTCTGCCATGCTGTTTCTTCTTTGGAGCCAACTGACCATGGACTGAAATGTGAGCCAAACAAACCTTTTCTTATTTAGATTGTAGGTGTCAAGTATTGTATCTCAATGATGACAAAGTGACCAGGCCACCCAGGCCATTCATTGTAACCTCCCTTACATAGACCCCTGCATTAGCTTTCCATCACAACAATGAAAAACAATTAACTGATAAAGAGAAAAGCTTGGGCTGAGGTGTAGCTTAGTGGGAGAGTGCTTGCCTAGAATGCACTAATGTGTTGGGTTCAATCTCTAGGAGTTTAGAGAAAGAAGAGAGAAAAGGTTTACTTTAGTTCACAGTAGCCCCTATTATCATAGGCAGCATAGCATGGTGTGAGTATAAGGTAGAGAAAAACTTCTCACACTATAGCCAGGAAGCAAAGGATAGCCAAAAGGGGAGTAGGTTCCATAACTACCTTTAAAGTTATACCTCCAATCCTAAAGACTTCCTATTAGGCCTTGCCTTTTAAAGGTTCCACTACTTTCCAGTAATACCTCCTTGGGGACCTAATCTTTAACACAGGAGACAGTGGGGAGTATTTAAGGTACAAATTCTGGAAAGCTAAAACAGAAGGATCTCAAATTCAAACTCAGCCTAGGCAATTTAGTGACTTCGTGGCATCCTATCTCAAAATAGAAAATAAAAACTACCTGGAGAAATAACTCTGAGCAAAGGCTCTGAGTTGACCCTCCAGTATCTTTAAAAAAAAAAAAATCAAGATTCAAACTATAGCAAGAACTTTATATCTTATTCAAGGCATAAATCTTATTTTCAAATGATACAAATTTGTTTTAAATCAGGGCTTCTTGGCCTTTTCATTACTGATGTTTGGGGCCAGGTAATTCTTGTGGAAGACAGTCTTATACATTATAGGATGTTTAGAAGCATCTCCAACTTGTACCTAGTAAATGCCAGCTGTACCTCTTCCCTTCTACCTGTAAATTCAAAGACATGTATTCAGACATTGCTTAATGTTCCCAGAGACTGAAAGTGTGTGTGTCATGCGTGCACACATGCATGCACCCATACACCCACAAAACAATCACTAGTTCAGAGGATAAATGGATGGCCTTCCATCTCTACCTCTTACCATATTGATGATGAAACTAAAACCCAGGCACATTATGTGTCTACACAGCTTCTTAAGGGCAGATCTAATCCAGGAACCCCAGACTGTTAATTTCCGAAATTCCATCATACTACAATTTTAATTGTCATACTGCCATTATAGTTCTTTATCCCTGATAGTACTTGTGTTATTGTCTTTACTTGAGTAGGTGTATTTTTAATTTAATAAATTTATTTGAAGAATGAGCAGGTAGACAAGGGAAAGGAAGACAGTTACAAACATTTGCAACAATCATGGCATCAGAGAGAGCAACTTATTCTTATTTTACATATTTATTTACCAAATGCCTATAGTTTACTTACCATATGGTTCACTGGATGTGGTGGTACACACCTGTAATCTCATCACTTGAAAGGCAGAGGCAGAAGGATGCCTGTGAGTTTGATGCCAGTCTGTGCTACAAAGAGAGTTTAAGGCCAGCCTGAACTGCACAGTGAGGCCCTGTCTCAAAAAGACCAAAACAAACAAACAAACAATTCTCATATGCCACATTCTATTTTAAATACTTTACAAGAATGAAATAATTTTATCTTAAGGACAAACTCATTAGGTAATATGATCTTAATTTTATAAATGAGAAAACAGAGACTCAGAAGTCCAGGGCCAACTAAATCGTAGATGATAAAAGTGGGACTTCAATCCAGATAGGCTGGTTCCTAAGTCCATACACTTAAACAACTGAAACTGCCCAATCAATAGAAGAGAAATGGATTTAAGGCTGAAAATAATGGTGGTCAGGAAATAATGGCCAGGGGAAACAAGGCAACTGGACCAAAAGGATCTGGCAAATTCTTAGGAAAAGGAGGTTATGTTAGTTGGCTTTCTGTTACTGTGACAAAATATCTGAGGTAATAATTTTTATCTTTTTTTTTTTATGGCTGGCTCAGCCTTCCCTGAGGGTGGGGCTGGTGCAGCCTGTGGTGCCGGGAATTGAACTGTGGTCCCTGGCACCACCTAAGCATTCCTAAGCAGGCACTTTAGACAACTGAGCCATCCTGCCAGCCCCTGAGGTAATAATTTTTAAATTTAAAAGAAGGAAAGGTTTATTTTGGCTCACAGTTTTAGAGTTTGCATTCATGGTCCACTGGCTGTGTGAGGCAGTATATCATGCTGGGAATATGTCGCAGAGGAGACCGCTCACCTCATAGTGACCTATGAGTGAAAGCAGAGGTCCCAGTGTTCCCGTCCAGGACATGCATCAACTATATCTTAAAGTTTCTACCACCACACAAAGGTACCACAAGCTAGGGAACCACGCCTTTTAACCAATAGACCTCTGGGGAACACTTATACAAACCATAGCAGAGCTTTTAGCTGGAAGAGAAGATGATCAGGGATGATGGTGGAAAAGAATAAGAAAGTGGAAAGGATTCACTGTATATTGGGGTGAATGTAAGATGAAGCTTCATCTTACCTTCTGAGTAAAGAGAAGGTGTTCCTCCATACCAAACAGGTCAGAGTATATACTGAAGAGCACTAGTCACTGATATTAATGTTTTCCCCTTATAAAAAAAATTTAAAAACACTTTGTTTTACAAGATGTTGAGTCAACTAATCTCTTAAAAATATATGTAGGAATCTTTGGATAATATTTTAGGGTTTTTGAGACATTTATGTTTCCACAACTAGCTTATGAATAAAATATACAACTAGAAACACACACACACTGAGTTACTGCTAAGAGAAAACACCAAGCATACAACTGCTTTATCACACATTTCACCAGCTTGTCATATTTTTCCAAAGCTTGACTTTTCAAAAACAATTTTTCTTGGCAATTTTTGTCTCTTCTATTTTTCAGTTTTTACAGATCAAGATGTTAATAAAAATAAACTTGGGAAAGTTGGATGAGTGTTGTCCCATTTGAAAATATCAGTATTTCTAAGCAGAAAAATTTTATGTTTTGCCCTTCATAGTATGCAAGCACTTATGTAGAAATTCACCCATGGCATTAGGTGGATGAATTTCCACAAAAGCTCAAATTTACTAGACTATTCAGTTATCAAAATGAATATTAATATAAGTGTATTTTAATGGTATATATACAGGTTAACAATGTGGAGTGAGAGAGAGTAACTCAGAGAAAAGATCTTAGAATCAAACAAACCTACAACACTGACATCATCATATCAGGTGCTAGTATATGTTGGTGTTACACACCAGCATTATGTATTTAGTACAGAATCTACAGGGTCTCATTATGTAGATCAGACTCATAGTGATCCTTCTCTTTTCAGCCTCCCAAGCGCTGGAATTACTGCCACATGCGCCACCATGCCCAATCTCAATCGCCATCTCAGTGTGCCCCGGGGGACAGGGCTGGCACAGTAAACTGGGGATCTAACCCAGCCCCTGCACTCTGCCTAACCAGGTGCCACTGAGCTATCTGGCTGGCCCCACACCAGTATTATCTATACAAAGGACTTGGAACATAACATTTAGTATTTTTTAACTGTTTTGGTCCAACATGAAGCAGAATCAACTAAATAGTAAGCTTCTTAAAAGCCTGAGAATTTGTTGTATCTTTGCATTAGTAAACTTTCAATGCTGGCTTTAATTTCTAGGTAAGCAAGAATCTGTTTATTTTGCTACCTCAAGACTGAGCTAATGATTTTTTTTTTTTTTGAGTTAATGAACTTGAATAGTTCTAATCAGTCATTTTCAAAATGTGGCTACAGGGAGCTGGGGAGATAGCTCCGAGGCACAAGTGCCTGCTGGGCAAGTGCAAAGTTGTGAGTTTGAACCCCGATCCCACAGGAAAAAAAAAAAAATGTGGCTACACCTATCCTTGAAGTTTCCAAAGAGCCTTTCAGGAGAGCCACTTGAAATTATTCTCACAATCATTGTAATAGTATATTTATTAATCATAAAATTAATTTCATAATAATAACCATTGTCAAATACTATTTTTGTTTTGTCTTTTTGAGACAGGGTCTTGCTATGCAGTTCAGGCTGGCCTTGAGCTCACTTTTATAGCCCAGGCTGGCCTCAAATTCACATTAATTTTCCTGCCTCAGTCTCCCAACTACTATTTCTGTTTTTATTTATTTATTTATTTATTTATTTTTATATTATGGCTGGCTCAGCCTGCCCTGGGGGTGGGGCTGGCACAGCATGTGGTGTCGGGGATTGAGCTGCAGTCCCTTTGGCTGTCTAAACTTGCCTAAGTAAGCACTTTAGACCACTGAGCCATCTTGCCAGCCCCTATTTTTGTTTTTAAGGGTATTGTCATTTGACTGATGGCACAAAAGTAATAGTGGGTAACACCTTAACATGAATTAGGATAGTGATACTGTGTGTCATGGTTTTTGCAAGATGAATAATATAGTACAGGACAGGTTTCATAATAGTATTTTATAGTGAATCACCCAAGAATCATACTACAAGTACAGGAAATCTATTCACACAATAAATACTAATGAATCCAACTGAGGGCCTAGAGCTCATAACATTGCCTCCCACCAGTTTAACTGGAGGCCTAGAGCCCACAATGAAGTCTCATGCAGGCCAGCTTCATGGAATGTGCTGGAAAGGCCCAAAGGTCAGTGGAGGAAGCTAGGAAGTCTATGCCAGTAGGATGAAGGATCTGTGCTAGCAACTTGAGGGATTTGTACTAGAGCTAGGAAGCAATGCTGAGAGTAAGCACCAGAACTTCCCCACATGTACCACAGCCATCCTCAGCAGCAGTGAGGTCCCAAGCTCCACCAGTGATGAGGGAAGCCAAGTTCCCATCAGGAAAGCCAATGTGACAAGCTTCATGAGGCTGAGCAGTGCACCATCTTCCCCTCTGGAGGCAGGAAGTGATGCTTAAGATGAGAACCCAAGCTTCTCCATAGTTCACTGGGAAAGCCAGCATGACAAGGTCCTCTAGAGGAATATACCAAGAGAACTAGCAGCTTCCAATAGCTCCAACAGCTTCTCCAACAGCATCCCTAACAGCATTCTTAGCAGCTTCTCCTGTTCTGCCTTTATGCTGCTTGCAACAATCTTCAGGTGGGCTGTCTATACCCAACAGCATACTAATTTAATCCAGCTGGGTGTAGTAAGTTGATCACCTGTTAGAAATCCACTACACTAAAAAAAAGAAAGAAAAAAGAAAAATAAATCCACTACACTGTCAGATTTCTCTTACTATCAACCTGAAATAATCAACCCATAAGGAAAAAATTTAGTATGGCTCACAGTTTTAGAGGTTTTAGTCCATGATCAGTTGGCCCTATTGCTTTGAGCTTATGGTGAGGCAGCAAATGATAGTGGGAGTATACCAAAGAACAAAACTGGTCACCTCAGGTCTGGAAAGCAAAAGAAAGAGGAGGAAGCTGGGATCCTATAATCCTCTTTAAGGGTCTGTCCCTCGTGACATAAAAAAAGACCCTCTATTAGGTCCAACCTCTTAAAGGCTTTATCACCTCCAAAGCATTTACCATGGGGAGCTTTGTAGGACACGTAGGATCTAAACAAGAGCAGGTACCAATGTGCACTGGTAAACATGTTATTTATTCCTCACTCCAGTGTATTTATGGAAAGGAATAAAAGCTCCTGTCACTTAAGAATGTTTCTGTTGAAGCATCACTATTATTAAATCCAGTCCCTTGAGTATTTTTGATAGTTCACATGATGACATGGGAATTACCATACGGCACTTTTACTGCATTCTGAGATACAGTAGCTGACTTGAGATAAAGCACTTGTGCCATTGTTTGAGTTCTGAGGAAGCCAGCACATTTTGCACAGAACATTTTTACCTCAATGAATGACAAATTATGGTATTCAGATTTGGCAAAAATGTTCTCAAGAGTTAATAAAGCAAGACCTCATTAGATAATGGTCCTAAGAATCACCAAATTATTTTTGCACTGAGGATAGCAATGGATAATACTAAAATTATGCTTGGAATATCTCTCATTCTTGTCTTTTAGATTTGAGCTGCTTCTAATGTAATTTCAGTTACTGCTATACTCTTTCTCAAGTAAATGATTGGCCTACAAGAAAACCAAAAAGATATTAAGTGAGAATAAGAGATTAGGAAAAATGCCATAGGATTGACTGGCTACAATTTTGTATGTACTTAGACTTCTAAATGTCTGTGTAGAAATGTGTGACTGTTTTTTATCACATTGTATAGGGATTTATTATAATATCAATGATTGATGGAAAAAAATAAGGCAAGACCTCACTTCAAGACCTCACCATTGATATTACTTGCTACTAACAATGAATTTAAACTTCCAAGTGAAAATAAGTTTTGGGAAATCTGTACACATCTCAGTGAGCTTAACAACTATCTAATACTTAAATGTTGTACTTTTTGAGATTTACAGTAAAATAGTTTGAATGAATATTGTTCTTTTCATATTGCATAAAATGGTATGTGACCGCATTTGAAAGAGCTGTGCAACTCAGTGAACTATATTTTCTAAATAACAAATGTATGCTATTGTAGATTCAATCATCCAGGGGCAAAAGATCATTTCAAAAGGTAGATCAACAGGTTTCCTTGAGATGATTTTAGATTCATCTAGAGGTTAGGCAAGTAATTTTTAAGAAATTATCACTTGGCCAGTGTTGGTGTAAGAGCAAAGAAACATATCCACAATTATTTGAAAACTCTATTAAATAACTAAAACTCTATTAAAATATTTCTTAATCTTTGTGAAACCAGATTTTCTATTCATAGCACAACCAAAAGAAAATATTACTCCATTAAATGGAGAGTCAGATATAAGAATACAGCTTCCTCTTAAACCAGACACTACAAAGACCAGCAAAACTGAAAAAAAAAAAAAAATGCCACTCTCATTGTTTTGAAGTTTGAAAATAGATTTATTATAAGCAACCCTGGAGTTAGTCTACCTGGATCCAAATCTGAGGCCTCATTTTCTTCCTCCTGTAAAATGGGAAGGGTACATTACCTACATTAAGTGCTTAAAATTCTCCTCTATTTTTGATATAAATATATATATATATATATATAAATGTCAATATAAAGATAAATATCTACACTTTATAAACTAAAGGTTTTTATGTTCTCAATAATTTTTGAAAAAATAATAATAATTTTTGAGAGTGTAAATCTATTTTGAGAACTTTTTTTGTCAGTACAGGGTCTCTCTATGCAGTTCAGACTCATAGTAATCCTCCTGTCTCAGCCTCCCTCAGTGCTAAGATTACAGGCATGCACTACCATGCCTAGTTTTGGGGCTGCTGCACCCAGGGTTCCAGGCTGAGAGCCAAAACTTTGAGAACCATTATTTTAAATAGTTCTCTAAACTTTAGGTGGTCTCCTCAGGCTATTCATAGAAATATAGTGCTTAGGGCCAAATCTTTGTGTGTGTGTGTGTGTGTGTGTGTGTGTGTGTGTGTTGAGACAGGGTCTCGCTATGCAGTTGAGGCTGGCCTTGAGCTCACTTTTGTAGCCCAGGCTGGTCTTGAACTCACACCAATCCTCCTGCCTCAGCCTCCCGAGTGCTGGGATTACAGGCGTGAGCCTGTAAGAAATAATCACTTCCTAGTGAGGGTAGGCAGAACATTAATGGGAGTTAGAGAAGGACACTACTAGCTCATTTTCACAGTCATACCTAAGTCTCATATCTCAGGACCACTGAATTGAAGCAGAGGCAAGCCAAAGTCATGGCTTTGGAAACAGGCTGCCCCTCTGTATTAAGAAAAAACAAATTACTGATTAGTCCTTCCTAACCAGGAATCCTATTTGTTCTCCATATGTGCATCTCCATAATGACTAGGGATAAACTTGTTCTTCTGAGAGTCAAACAAGACAAAAGGGACTTGTAACTGGATTGTAGAGATAAACTAGCATCTTAAAGAAGCGGAAGAACAATAAACAAAGCTTAGGGTGGGTTGTAAGCTGTTACTTAGGGATTTCAGAAAACTAGGATTTAAAAAGGTGTAACAGGGCTGGGGAGATAGCTCCATGGCACAAGTGCCTGCCTGGCCAGTACAAGGTCATAAGTTCGAACCCCAGTCCCACAAAAAAAAACAAAAAAAAGAGGTGTAACAGCTTATCCTAATTGATGTCTCCACCCTTATTTGAGACATTGGTGATCATGCCTTTTCCTCCCTGTAATTCTTCTATTGTATGACCTAAATAAAAAGGAGATGCTTCTGGAGTTCTGGGCTCACTTTGAGAGAGAGACAGATCTCAGTGAGACTTCTGAAGCTACATTCATTGGGTCTTCTCATCGTTTCTTTCAGCTCCAGATCACAACATACAACACCGGATATCACCAGGACCCACAATTTCTGATCAAGGAGGAATGTAAAAGTGTTAGAACATTCCATTGCTGGAATTGTATCTTGGTTGTATGCAGATCTTCAGCTCTCAGATAGATGTGGCAACCTCTCTCTTGTCTGTCTCCTTTTCAAAGCCAGCCTTGAATGAAACTCAGGTGCTTTCAGATTCTTGTCATCAGTCTGAAATTATGCTGTGATACCTGCATGTTGTTTAGCATATGCATCTAATTAGGAATAAGAACCATGAGAAACCATTAGACCCATCTCAGCCTTTTGGTGTTCTGAAATTTCTATCTCACCAGAATGAAGAGTGTCAATATGATCTAACTCAAAAATAGGTTGTCATCCAAGAGGAAAAGCAAGCAAGGACCAATTCTGGCTTCAGAGGAATTGTTTCTGAAAATAGGAGACAAGAGAACATCACCAATGAATTCAAAGCAAGAACTGACTGGAAGGCACCCAGCAGACTTCAATTCTTTTTATCATTGGAGAAAGCTCTCTCTCTCTCTCTCTCTCTCTCTCTCTCTCTCTCTCTCTCTCTCTCTCTCTCTCTCTCTCCCTCTCTCCCTCTCTCCCTCTCTCATATTTTAGGGAAGGGTCTACAGAGGGTTCCGGGTCTCACTAAGTAGTGATCCGCGTGTTTACGGCCTCCCAAGAGCTGGAATTAAAGGCAAACGCCACGACAGTGTCGATTGTGGTCTCAGCGCCAGGGTGGGGGCAGCACAGCAGGCTCAGGGATCAAACTCCCATCCTCTGTGCCTGCTAGCAGGCGCTTTAATCCACTGAGCTATTTGGCCGCCCCAAGCTCTTCTATACTGCGTCAATCCATCTTGGTCATAAGCTACCACCTATCTTCAAGACTGCCTGTCAAATGTCAGGCAAGTAAATAATGATTCGTGTAAACACTAGGGGCAGCCTGCCTGAATCTGAATCTCAGGCCTCAGTTTTTCCTGTGAATGAAAGAAGTGACAGTATTTTATAAGGTGCTTGTGAAGTTTATCTGAGATGATGCACACAACCACTTAGTACACGGTGTACACTAAATGCCAAATATTACACAGCGTACACTAAATACAAAATAAATTGCAAACATCATTAGGGAGTCTGTGCTTCGTATTTTTATCTACAAGCAGACTTTCCGTTATCTATTTCTACATGAACCCTTCCAGGCTGCTGCTCCCCGAGGCATCTGGTCCTTCATAACACTGAGTCATCATCATTAAGATGCGGAATTTCCCAAGTCATCCCTCTTACTGCTCTCTAGGGCTCCCTCTCCTGACAGCTTAGTGCTGCATGACCCAGACCTAAATTCTGTGATTGCAAATCTCTTGGGAATGGACTCCCCGTTTGGAAGGAGTGTCCCCAAGTCCCCCTGGCCCACGGGCCACCTACGAGAGTAGACCGAGGTCTCACCTCCAGACTTGCCCCAGCGCAGAAATGCAGCGAGGTTGGAGGTGGAGCGAAACTCGCCAGTGAGAACGAGGCTGGGGGCGGGGCCGCATGCGTCCCAAAAAATAGGTGGGCCTTGGTGAGGCCACACCCCGAGGTAAACGTGCTGGAGGCGGGGTCACGCCCTGAGGTGAGAACGAGGCTAGGGGCGGGGCTGCGCCGCTTAGCGCTCCTGAGGAGGGGTTGTCCACGCCCTAGGAACGGTAGGACCGTTAGGGATACGCTTGTCTCCTAGTCGGTGGGCAGCGCCGCTGCCCCCCTGGTGTGAGGCAGCGCAGAGGTTAAAGCGGCCAGCGCCACCTGGGTGCGGCTGAGGAGACCCGCGAGCTAGCGAATCCTGCGCGGGCGCGGCGAACAGGTGCCCGCGCGCGTCAGGCGCCGACAAGGGGCGGGGAGAGAGGCGCGGCCGGAAGCCCGGGGCTGGCTGCGGCCGGCCGGGTGAGCGAGAGCTAGGGAAGGCAGGAAAGAGCTCCCTCGGCTTGCGGCGCGCGATGTGGAGCCGTCACCTCGGCCTCTGCAGCAGCCGCCGCCGTCGCCGCTGCTGCCAGGGCTGCCGACGAGTCGAGGGACATGGAGCGCGGCTGCAGAGAGAGGCCGCCGGCAGCAGTAGCAGCATACGTCGTAGCGACAGGGGAACGCAGCTCTCCCCGTGAGGCGCTCCCGGGCCGGCGGCGGCAGCAACAGCAGCAGCAGGGCGGCTGAACTCCCGGCAGCGGCGGCGGCGGTGGCGGCAGCGGCAGCTGTGGTGGCGGTGGTCTTCCTCGCAACCTCCCCTCGTGCTTCGCCCCTCTTAGCCTTCCCTTCTTCGGCCTCCCCTTTTCCCACCCCTCCTTTGCCTTCTCCTCCAAGTCCTCCTCGGCGCTAGCAAGCAGCTTAGGGCGGGGGCGCGTGCCGACGGCGCGGGGGAGGGGCGGCCCGGCGCGCGCCTCGCCCAGGGCTCTCGGGGACCCAGGGGGCGCGTGCGGCGAGGCTAGGCGCGGGGCAGCGCGGCGGGGCCCCTCCCCCTGCAGCCTGGCGCGCGCCGGCCGGGCCGCACCGCTGCGGGCTCCGCGCGCGCGGGCCATGTCCGCCTTCTGCCTGGGCTTGGCCGGCCGCGCTTCAGCACCCGCAGAGCCGGACAGCGCCTGCTGCATGGAGCTGCCTTCTGCGGCCGGGGACCTAGCCCGGGGTCCTGCCGCCGCCCTTGTCTCCTTCCCCGGGGGCCAGGGCGAGCTGGAACTGGCATTAGAGGAGGAGCTGGCGCTGCTGGCAGCCGGGGAGCGGCCGTCCGATCCCGGGGAGCATACTGAGGCCGAACCCGGGCCTCCGGCCAAGGGCACCGATCTGCAGACTCCGCCTGCCCACGACCCTGAGCTGCTGTCAGTGATCAGGCAGAAAGAGAAAGATCTGGTGTTGGCCGCCCGGCTGGGCAAGGCGCTGCTTGAGCGGAATCAGGACATGAGCAGGCAATATGAGCAGATGCACAAGGAGCTGACCGACAAGCTGGAGGTGAGGACCTCCGAGGATGGGTGGAAAACTGAGCCATCTCAGGTACCCTTCGAGCCCGAGGTAGTTTTGGTAGCCATTCACTTCCGTCTTCCGCTGGCCTCATACTCCCCCGCCCCCTGTTCACCCTCCCACATCGAGGAAAATCCTCGGAGTATTAAGGAGGATTTCTAATTATCGAATCAGAGCATCCATTGAACCCACCAGAGTTTCCCACCTTGCTCACAGCAAATGGGTCCGTGCACAGCTCCCAGCACTATCTGGCCATTCTATATATGTACTGTACACTGCATCTAAAATAGAGCATACAGTATGACTAATTTATACAGCATTGAGACAATGTCTGCACACAGAAATGAGAAAGTCGAGAAGCATTCAAAATATGCTTCAGGTTTTCAGAGAAATAGTTAATCTCTAATCAGGGTGTTAGCTTAAAGCTTTCCAGTTTGGGCATTAAGGCCTCTAGATGCCCTTGTCTTAACTTCCTAGCAATTCAGAGTTGTGGGAAACAGGTGCTCCTAAAGAAGCTTTATATAGTCTTCAAATACTAAGGGATTAAGAAATGTGATTGCGTTACCAAAATCAAGTGAGGCAAGGCTCCACCTGTAACCACTGGTAGTGGATTTGGTATGGGCTTCAGAATTCATGTGTATTTAAATTACTTTTTTTTTTTTTTTTTGAAGTCTCAAGCCTACAGTTGGATGACAGGTACAAACTATAAGAACCATATTTATTGTAACTATTGTTACGAATACCTTTAAAGTATCTGTAATAACCTCTGTCAATTTCTTGGATCCAAGTCTTTCAGAGCTATACTTGTTTTCTTTTCTCGTAAATAAAAAAGAGCCTCAAATGCAGTATGGAATGCTAAGGCTTCTAAAATTAGAGTGATTTGAAAAAGGAAGAAGTCATTAATGAGCAGTAGAAACAAAGCTTTTCCTTTTCTGACTCTGTGTTTACTCTTACCTAGTTTGGTTACGGTTCTTTTCATTTTTTAGTTACAACAAAGAAATAGTTGCAGATTGAATATGGTCTGAAATTGATCCTAGTTGGATTCTATATCACTAAAAAGCCAGAGTGTGGATTAGTAAGTTTTAAGTGTTTGTGGTCTAGTGATGTATCAAAAGAGATTTTAAAAGGTAAAGAAGGAAACCAGTGAGTGCCCTATAGTTCAATTGGCCTGTTAACTAGGTCTGCCAGCCGATGAGCTCCTGAGATATGTCCGTGAAAAGTCGTTTGTGAGACCTGTGAGTACACTGCCAAAAAGCAACTAATGAATTGTTTAATTTGCACTTGAAGTAGAGGTCTAGAAATAAAAGGGTATCTTTTCTTTTCTAAATATTCAGTTACACAACTCTGTAAAGAAGTACTACTGCAGAGATTCATACTTGTGATTGGAAATTCCTTCAGTGGAGGACTTGATTAAAGAGACAGCTAACTTGAAAGGAACATCGTATCAGTTTGATTAGTGATAGATTTCATAGTAATCTTGAGCATGCAGTTACATCCTGATTTCCATAAGAAAGCCTTTATACATTTCTTCATCAAAGGAAAAGGATTTCAAAATTCTGCTGCACAAAAAAAAAAAAGTTTTATTATAAAAGAATAAATTACCTTTGGTATTTTTTAGTTGACTCAATGAGTAATAATAAACAATCTTTTAAACTGTTAAGATAATCACTGTTCTTCAGGTCAGCATATGAATAGTCATATTGAAAATTATTTTTAAGTTCTACAAGTTGCCCTCACATGCATTGTGGATGTATTTAATGCTACTGACCATTGCACTTAAAAATGGTCATGATAATAAATTGTAGGTTTTGTATATTTTACTAAAACTTAGAAACAACTAAATTTCAATTTTATTCACCTGATAAAAAATAAATTTTTAAAGCTTATTCTAGTTTTAGTTGAAAGTATATTTGAAAATAGTAAAACCAGTCTTGTCTCCATCTGTCTTTCCATCTCTCCCTTTTCCCTTTTCTTCTTTGTCTTCCTCCTCCTTCTTCTCTCTCTCTCTTTCTCTCTTTCTCTTTTTTTCTTCTCTCCTTCCTCTCAAGTACTGGGATTGAACCCAGGGACTTCACATTGAGCTGTATTCCCAGCCCATTTGTGTGTATGTTTTCAGATAGGATCTCATTAAGTTGCCCAGGCTGCAGTCAAACTTTTCCATCATCCTGTCAATCAGAATGTTGGGATTATAGGCATTCATCATATGTCCAGGTTGTTTTTGTCTTTTTTGGTATGAAGGTTTACTATGTTGCCCAGGCTAGTGTCTACCTCTTGGGCTTAAACAATCCTACCTCAGCCTCCCAAGTAGCTGGGATTGCAGATGTACATTTATTTATTTCTACACTGATCTTTTTTTAGTGTACATTCAAAAAGATCTTACAAAATATTGCCACTAATTGCTTTTTCGTGTGTGTAGTGGTTTTGAGAATCAAACTCAGGGCTTTAAGCAGGCACTCTTCCACTGAGCTATTCCCACCCCAACCCTTATTAATTCTGATGTCACTTATGAGAATGATAGGTGGGCTGGAGAGATAGCTCTGTGGCACAAGTGCCTGCCTGGCAAGTGCAAGGTCACAAGTTCGAAGCCCGGTCACACACACACAAGAGAGAGAGAGAGACAGACAGACAGACAGACACACACACACACACACACACACACACACACACAGAGAGAGAGAGAGAGAGAATGATAAACTTGATTTAACACACCCTGTGTTTTTAATTTAAAAAACATTTGAGAGTAGAGAACTAGCATGTAAGGATTTATAATTTGCCAAAAGCTATCAGATATTGAGTTCAAACTTTTTTTTTTACTTTATACTTAATTCATAGGCTAGAAAAATCTTAAGATACTAAGATTGGTTTGAAAGGTACATATGAGTAGACTCAGAGAATGGTAGCTTTACTATTAAATTAGTTTTATTTTAGTCTCATCATAACTTCAAAATTGATATCTTTCTGCTGTAAGGTGACACATGCCTGTAATCCCAGGCTGAGGCAGGGAGGTCACTGCTAGTTTGAGACGACCTTGAGCTACATAATGAGTTCAAGGCCAACCTGAACTACATAGTGAGAGAATGTCGAAAGCAAGCAAGCAAGCAAAACTTTTCTAACAAGACAAAGCATTTTCGGGCCCGGCAGGATGGCTCAGTGATCTAAAGCGCCTGCTTGGGAAAGCTTGGGCGGCTTTAGGGACTGCGGTTCGATTCCCGGCACCACATGCTGCGCCAGCCCTGCCCTCGGGGTGGGCTGAGCCGGCCATAAAAATGAGTGAATAAACAAAGGTTCTGAAACAAGAAAAAAATAAAAAAATTAAATTAAAAAAAATAATAAAATAAAAAAATAAAAAATAAAAAGACAAAGCATTTTCAACATCTTTTCTACCTAGTCATGAGTTAAATATTATCTTTCCAGTTCTGAATGCCAAACTCAAGATTTTTTGTTTTTTTGTTTTGTCTTGTTCCTGGGAATTTGGATTGAGCTATATCCCCAGCCCTTCCTTTTTTTTTTTTTTTCTTTCAAATAGGATCTCACTGAGTTGTGTAGGCTGGGCATGAACTTGTAATCTTCCTGCCTCAGCCTTCCAGAGTGCTGGGATTGCAGATGTACACTACTATATCCAGCCAAAGCCAAGATTTTATTTTGTCACTTTTAAGTACAGAGTCATTTTATGCATAAATTTGATCCAAACTATTTCCTCATTAAACACATGCTGTTTAAAGTCTTTACTAATTTAAAAGTTACCATAGACATTTTTTAGCTTTACATTTTAGCCCATGTTAAACTGAAAACATGGGTGAAGTGGAAAAATGTGACCACTTTTTCCAGCATTGAATTACCTAGACTGTATTTTATTCATTCATTTCATGTATTTAAAATTCTCAAGACTTTTTTTTTTTTTTTGTCTATTTGAGACAGGGTCTCCCTATGCAGTTCAGGCTGGCCTTGAGCTCACTTTTGTAGCCCAGGCTGGTCTCGAACTCGCACCAATCCTCCTGCCTCAGCCTCCCAAGTGCTGGGATTATAGGCGTGTGCCACCACCCCTGGCTCCAAAAATTTTTTCATATTTGTAATTAACCCTTTAATTTAAAAACGTATATCCAGCCAAATCCTTAGTTTTTTCCTAGACTATGAATTAAGATACTAGCTTGCATTATATGCTTTTGTGCTTTGGTGATTAAACGTTTATTTCTGTATGGGAATCCCCCTTTTCCTTTATGGCTGAAAGTGGACTCTTACTGCAGATATGGTCTGTGCCCTCAATTGTATTTTTTTAAATGTAATTACAGGGTCTACAAGATCTCACTACACAGATCTTGCATTGATCCTTTCTGTTTTTCAGTCTCCCAAGTGCTGGTGCCATCATGACATTTCAGCATACCTCAGGGCCAGAAGGCAGGCTAGGATAAAACCCCTGGCCCCTGCTCTACCTATCTGCCCACCCTTCAATTGTATATTTGTCTTCCTATAGGCCAATTTTCAGGATTCTATTAGGAGTCATAGTACTAGGGATTGAACCCAGGGCTTTGTGCTCATGAGTTCTATCATCAAGCTATACCCCCATTCCTTTGTAAATTTTGAGACAAGGTCTTGCTAAACTGCCCTGGAATTTCTGATCCTTTTGCCTCAGCCTTTTGAGTAGTGGGATTATAGGCATGGTGCTACTATTCCCAGCTGCCTATTACTGTATTATGAGATGGATGGAATGTGATGAAAATGAGTCTCTACCAGATGTAAAGGACCAAACCCAAGGATCCTAATTTACACTCAGTTTTCAGTCCGGTTGGAAAACAGTACTATATTTCAAGAACTGTATGCTAGACTTAGGATAGTTTTACTTTTTAAATTATTTTTTTGGAAAGGGCAAGGGGTCATGAAAAGAATTCAGTTGTGTTATGTACGTGTGCCAGTTCCACGTGATGATGGTGGTAATTAGGAACTGAAAATATATACTAATAAAAATTTAAACAATAAAAGTAATCTTTTCCCAAAAGTTTATTTTGGTAAAGACTTACAAGTTTTTTGGTATTTTTTAAAATACTTATTTTAAATGATTGGTTTTAAAGTTATAGAAAAAATTTTAAAAATAGTATAGGGTACTTGCTTTTGTTTATCAACAGTAGTTCCTCACTATTTTGCAGTTTGGTTTTCATGGACTCACTGTTTCTCAGGTTTTCAAAAAATGTTAATCTAAATTATTTAGTGTATATCTTTGGTATATCATGGGATTTTGCAGTACCATACAGTATGCATATGTTGTTAAAATTACACAGGTTTACGAGATTAGAAAATGGTTAAGAACATTAGTGTTTTTAAAAGTGTGGAAAAGGTTTATAAGAGTATGGGAAGGGTTTATAAAGCCTTAAGATATATAGATACTAAAATATAACACTACTTTGCTGATGTTCACCTATCACAGGGGTATCTGAAACATAATCTCGTGGTGAGAAACCACTGTACATTGTTTCTCTATCTGAGATCTTATATTAGTATGCTACATTTGCCAAAATTAATGGTGCATTATTACCAAGTAAAGTCCTTAAAGTATTTAAATTCCTTTAGTCTGTACACATTATTTTTTTCTTGCCAGGATCCCATCCAGGACACCATGTTATATTTAGTGTTTATATCTCCTTAGGTTTCTCATTGTTGTACCAGTTTATGAGACTTTTCTTGTTTTAGTCACATTCATAATTTTTATATTCTTTTAAATATTGTATAACCTTGAAAAACAAAGGGGAGCATAAACAGACCTCCACACTTCCTGACATTCTGCCTGACATTCTACCTAGGGTTTACTGATTAAGTTACAACTTACATGAAAATACAGGTCTAAGAGAAACCTTTCTTTTCAAAATTCATAAATGAATTTTGTACAAAAGACTAAATTCTGTTTATTAATAGGTCAGTCTTGACTTTGTCAAAGGGTTAGGAAACATGGAGTAAATGGTGTGTCTTTTGTTAAAGAAGCATCAGAAGGCAAGGGATATAGCTCAGCAGCACAGTGCCTGCCTGGCAAGTCCTGAGTTCTATTTGCAGTACAGAAAAAAAAAAAAAAACCTTACAGAAATATCAAGACAGATTAGACTGATCAGTACCACCTGTCTTCAGTCCTTACCCTCAAGTGGATTGAATTGTTTTAGTTGCTTGGTTGGGGTGTTCATTAGCAGCTGTTTACTGAATATTTTTAAGTCTCTGTTCTTTTAGCACACAAGCCTAATTTATCTGGCCGCTCAGTAACACTGATTACTGAGTTCTTGTTACTGCCTTCTGCTCAGTCTTTCCATTTGGAAAAATTCAATAAAATCAACTACCATGGTTTTAGGATTGCAATTAGCTTTTGTTTCTACAGTCTTTATGAAGTTCATATAATAGTTAAAATAGTCTCTGTTTTAGAAGTTTAGTGCTCGTAAGGAAACTGAACAAAAACATCTCATGTTAGTGAGAAGTCCCTCCCTAGTCATTGTTATTCAAACATGCTCCACACTGAGATTATCTATTGTATAAATACTGTTATATGACTTTTTCAACACATATACTACAGTAGCTACAGCCAAATGGGTGATGCCCATCAAGTGGTCAACTTGGAGTTTTCATTGAAAACTGCCTTTGTTTATATGCTCAGCATTTTTATTTTGAATTGCCATTTTTATCTTTTGGTGTATTCTTTTGACTGCACTTAATCATGGCAAATTTTCTTCTTAGGGCTAAATTTGACTTTCAGAAATGTTCATGGGCCTGGCAGGATGGCTCAGTGGTCTAAAGCGCCTGCTTAGAAAAGCTTAGGCGGCTGCAGGGACCGAGGTTTGATCCTCGGCACCCATGCTGCGCCAGCCCTGCCCTTAGGGCAGGCTGAGCTGGCCATAAAAGTAAATAAATAAACAAACAAAAGTTCCGAAAAAAGAAAAAAGAAATGTTCACAATTTACTCAGAGCAAAGTAAGAAATGATGGTAGGGTAAAATGGGCGAATGTTTTTTAGATATGCCTCAGATGTGAATAAATAGGACCAGTTTTTTTGCATGACAATAATCTGGGCCTTGAGGATTTCCAGAAGCACTTCAAAATATATTTTGGTAGGTGAGAATTTCAATAAAACAAGAGTGTAGCTTCCTGAGAAGAGATGACCAAATTCTCTGGAGAAGGTTTAGGCTGTAGGAGCAATCTCAGTGCATCAGAATTTTCCTATAAAATCATATCTCAGACTTCATTCAGTAACTCAGCTACTTTTGTTGCCTCATTTGTAAGAAGAAATGATTAGCTAAAGGATCTTGGATCCATCTTTGAAAATTCTATGATTATAAGAGAATATTAACTCATATGTAATAAATGGTTCCCAAAGGAGTCTCTTTAATCAGAACTTTGGCTATGGGACTCATTTTTAGTTTAAATGCATAGCTTGCCAGTAGATTAGATGACTTGATAAATTTCAAGTGAATTTATAAGTTAAGGCTTATGTCCAGGAGATTATATTTAACATTATATATTTCCAATAAGAATATTGCTTCTATGGGGGCCTGGCGGGATGGCTCAATGGTCTAAAGCGCCTGCTTGGGAAAGTTTGGGCGGCTTCAGGGACCACAATTCGATCCCGGGCACCACATGCTGCGCCAGCCTTTCCCTCGGGGTGGGCTGAGCTGGCCATAAAAATGAGTGAATAAACAAACAAAGGTTCTGAAACAAAAAAATAAATAAATAAAAATTTAAAATTCTTTAAAAAAAAAAAAAAAGAATATTGCTTCTATGAAACCAGTTCCTTTCTCTGGAAGGAGGTAATATTTTTGTAGCTGAATTGGACAACTTGTCCTGGTGGCAGAATATTTTGTTGTCTCAGTGGGGGGGTGGGAGGAATAAAGGATAAAAAGAAAAGCAGAAGTCTGTGGAATTTTTTAAAAATTTTATTTCTTTGGTACAGGGTCCCACTCTGCAGCTAGGATTCATAGTGATCCTCTTATCGTAGCCTTCCCACCACTGGGGTTACAGGCATGCACCACCACTCTCAGTTTCATGGAATTTTTAATAGTATTTAAATCCTTTTCACTTTCATCCAGCACTTAGAACAAGAGAAACATGAGCTAAGAAGACGATTTGAAAACAGAGAAGGAGAGTGGGAAGGGCGAGTGTCCGAGCTTGAGAGTGATGTGAAACAGCTACAAGATGAATTGGAGAGGCAGCAGGTTCATCTTCGGGAGGCAGATCGAGAAAAAACACGGGCTGTTCAGGAACTGTCAGAACAGAACCAAAGGTTACTGGATCAACTCAGCAGGGTAAGTCACAAGTTAAGAATTTATGGTGTAGCACTCTATAGAATGATTGTGAGGACAATATGTAATATGTCAACTTTCAAAGAAAAAAAGGGGGAAAAGAAAAAAAAAAAAAAAGAAATGTGGATTTAGAAAGGTTAATGTTTAGTTGTTTGATCAATCTTATATACCTATATGTATTAATCTAAACTGATCCGATGATGAAAATATGTAATATAACCATTGTTAAATTTAAACAATAAAAGAATTGGAAAAA
>PVJA010036939.1:0-20632 GCA_004027025.1 Myocastor coypus
ATTTTTAGTTGCCTCCTAAAGTGGAGAACTAACATGGTGGTGTCTGTGTTCAACTGAACAAGTTAGTATTTTCAGTTACTCTTGGGTTAATTGGTTCTCTCTCTCTCTCTCTCTCTCTCTCTCTCTCTCTCACACACACACACACACACACATACACACACAGAAACACACATGCATCACCGTTGCACATACACCTCTCAACAAATTTCTTGTCCCATCAACTTCTTAACTTGATTCAAGAGATTATGCTTAAATACCCAAGATTTGTACGACTATATTACAAATTTGTTTTCCTAGCAATAGATTTTCAGTTCTTTCTGTTTCCACATAACAAAAGGCTTACAGAAGCATTTTATTATTTAGGTATTTGGAGATAATATAATTGATGGCTTTTTGGAAAACTTTTTCACTCCATACTCACATGTATTTCATTGTCAAGTGCATACTTAGAGCTGATTCTTGAATTGTAATGGTGATCTGCTGCTTTTTAAAAAATAAAATTTGACTGAAAAAAAAATTACCAGACATGCTATCAGATAGGACTAAATGACAGAAAACTAAGGCAAAAACAGTTATAATTTAAAGATGTAGTCATATGTTGCTTAATGATAGGGATGCTTTCTGAGAAATGTATCGTTAGGTGATTTCATCCTATGTAAGTATATCATAAGGAATATTTATACAAACATAGACAATATATAGCCTACTACATGCTTAAACTATATCATATAAGCATTTGCTTATAGCCTACAAATTGTGTAGCATGATGCTATACTGAATATATGTAATTATAACATAATTATTGACTATCTATGGATAGAAAATTCACAGTACGTACTAAGAAGTAGAAGTTTTTCAGCTTCAGTATATCACGGCTAAGCAACATGTGGAGACAGAGTCCTGATACATGCCAATCTAGCACAGCAAGCCAGCGGTAGCTTTTTGGAGGAATAATGAATAATCTCAATAAGCTTGCACCTTCTGGATAAGATAAGGTTCTTTTTTTTTTCTATTGCAGAAAACTTTTGCTTTTATTTACAATGCCAACTTTGAAAAGCTCACTAAAGTTAACTGGACAATAACCTATGCAGAAATCACTTTACAAAAAGAGGGAAAGCTCAGAGTGTTAACTTTCTACAGAGAACCCACAGTTCAGTTTTATTCAGAGATTTAAAAAAAAAAAAAAAAAAAAAAAAAAACCCAGCAACTTTTGCTTAGAAGAAATTCAGCCATTAGTTTGGAATCTGTAACTTAAACTACACATACAATAAACACAATATTATGCTAATACAATTGTTTTGCTGCTGTGTTCGTCTATTGTTTGCCTAATAGTAACAATTGTAAACAGCAGTGCAGCTAGTATTAGGAACAGTCCTTATAGTGTTACAGTGTCAGGCATAACACTTCACACCACTGGTTCTTGCATACCTGGGCTTCCTCCTCTTCAGTAAAGCCATTTTTTATACTAAAAGTCTCGCAAATCTCCTCAGAAGTTTTCCCCTTGATCATATTGGCAACAGTCTTGCATGTAACATCAAGCAAACCTTTGATGTCTAGGTAGTTTGCTGCCACAGTAAGTTCAAAGAGGGTTCCTTGGTCAACTTTCAGGAATTCTTGGCCCAAACAGGAATGTCATCTGTTCACTTCTCACCTTGTGGTGGGTGCTGAATGACCTTTTTAAATATTGCTGCATCAACATTTGGTAGAGGAACTGGGTCATCATCTCCTTCATCATCCATCCCCAAATCTTCCAGCATGGTCTTGATTGTCACAGACTGTTTGGCAATTCCAACATCAACTTCAAATATCTCTCCATCAGAACACTGCAACTAAATTGAAGGCATGGCATTTGGTCTTTAAAAGACTGTGGGCCCAGAACCTTGCAACTAAATTGAAGGCATGGCATTTGGTCTCTAAAAGACTGTGGGCCTGAGGTAGACAAGAGCACAAAGATGTTCCCACCAGCTAGAGAAAGGCAGCAGCTGAAGAAGCCACCAAGACTAGATTCTTTTGGCCTGCAGCCATCAGCTCACCTTCCATAGGCCTGAACCTAGATGGTTAGCAGCTAGATGAAGGCAGAAGCTTCTTTGAAGTCTAAGCTCAACCAGCCCCTCTCCAAGATGACTCCGGGACAGTTCCTCTTTTGTGTGGGATAACTAAGCCCTCAGCACTCACCACTAGCAAGTGCTGTTCTTCACATCCACCAGTCTGGTTCACTGCAGGTCTCCTGACCCCAGGGTGGGCTGAGCTGGCCATAACAGAAACAAATAAATGAAGCTTAAGAAAAATAAAATAAAATCTTTTAAAAATATTGAGGCAATTTATAATAGCTAACATGCAGTAAAGGAAAACTTAACAGCTTTTTTTTTTTTTTTTTTTTTTTCAGGAGTGGAGATTGAACTCAGGCCCTTGCACTCACCAGAGAAGCACTTATTCTACTGAGCTATCTCCCTGGCCCCTTAACAGCATTTTTCTTGTAGAAGGAAGAGAATTCCAGACAGAAGAAAGGAATGAAAACTGTTGTAAAGTTAAATATATGGGGAATCTAAAGTTGTACTGACTGTATAAAATAACATTTTAAGTAGTGAGAATATATGTAGAGTTTAAATATATATAACACTAATGAAAGAAGGAAAATGGAGTTAAAGTGTTCCAATATCCTTAACATTGTCCTGAAATTTTAAAAAGTACTAATTTATATTGGATTTTTATAAGTTAAGGTTACATGTTGCAATCTTGGTGTCTACAAACATATTCTTTTAAGAATTTTTTATTTTTTTATTTATTATTTTTATTCTTGTTTCAGAACCTTTGTTTGTTTATTCACTCATTTTTTATGGCCGGCTCAGCCCACCCCGAGGGCAGGGCTGGCGCAGCATGTAGTGCTGGGGATCGAACCGCCGTCCCTGAAGCCGCCCACGCTTCCCCAAGCAGGCACTTTAGACCACTGAGCCATCCCGCTGGGCCCCATCTACAAGCATATTCTTAACTCTACAAAGAGAGGAGTCTTGCCTCATGTTACAAAATCATCTTGCCAGGCATGGTGGTGCATGCCTATAATCCCAGCATTTCAGAGGTTGAGGCAGAAGGATCACTATGAGTTCAAGGCCAGCCTAAACTACATAGTGAGACTCTGTCTCAAAAAACAAAACAAACAACAAATAAAAGGATCTTGATATGGATACCTCCCTCTTGGAAAATATATTTCTTTGAATAATCTAATTTTCAATCCACTTAAAAAGATTAATAAAATATTAATCTTTAATAAACATATAGCTTTTAGTATCCTAATAACAAATTAGGCAGACTCAGAGCTATAGCCAGTGTTACACAGGTCACCAACTCCAAATCATTAGTTTTATGACTTTGATTGTCCCATGTGAAACATGTGTGATCTGTAATAATGTTATTAATTTTAGTGCTTTTAATAATGAGTTCTTGCATGTATATAATTGTGGCTATAGATCTATAATTGGCTATGAAGAAGTCGGGATGCTTGATGTGTAGCTCTAACCACTGAAATTGTCTTCCCTGAAAAATATCACATGCCTATGGGCACTCACCTGTGGACTTTGGGTGTGACTCACTATAGCTATTCTTATATTATTAAGAGAAAGCCATCTCACAGTCTGGCTTAGAAGCATAGGCTTTTCTGCTGCCAGGATGAAGGCTTAGAGCATGCAAGAAGTCATTATTAAAAGCACTAAAGGGGCCTGGCGGGATGGCTCAGTGGTCTAAAGCGCCTGCTTGGGAAAGCTTGGGTGGCTTCAGGGACCGTGGTTCGATCCCCGGCACCACATGCTGCGCCAGCCCTGCCCTCGGTGTGGGCTGGGCCGGCCATAAAAATGAATGAATAAATAAAGGTTCTGAAACAAGAAAATAAATAAATAATTATTTAAAAAAAAATAAAAGCACTAAAGTTAATAACATTATTACAGATCACACACGTTTCACATGGGACAAAGTCATAAAACTAATGATTTGGAGTTGGTGACCTGTGTAACACTGGCTAGAGTTCTGAGTCTGCCTCTAATCCACTGGGAGGTGCTGGGCAGTGTCTCTACATGGGGACACTATTTTGGGACTTAAATCTGAAGTGGCAGGAAGCACTCTGCACTGTTCTGATGTAAGGTATTATGATCCATTTTATTCTTACAATGAAATGCAATGAAATACATGGTGCTCTCCTTACCATGTTTTATTATCAGGAAGATCTGTCTGATACAATAAGGTGCCCTGGGGCCACAAAGTTGAGGAATCTCTGAGTGCCTTTTTACCTTTGGAGAATCTCAGGGGCCATAGTCTTCTGCTTTTTCCCTCCAGAAGCAAAAACACTCCTTCACCTTTGAAATACCCAGAGAAGTCCTGCAGGGAGTAAATCAGTTTACGTTTTATCCAGTGTTTCCCAAATGGATGGGCTCGACTGGGGAGATAGCTCAGTGGCATGGTGCCTGCCTGGCAAGCATAAGGTCCTGAGTTCAATCCTCAGTACCAAAAAATAGAAAAAAGAAAGAAGGAACCACCAAAAGAATGGCCTGATGCAGGCTCTGTGTGACATCCCCTCCGTCTCCACACATGGTCATACTTCACACCTTCCCTGAGGGGTCTCCTCTGACCACATCAGCTGCCAACATGACACTCAGGCAATATTCCTCCTTACGACCTCAGTGTGAGCAGCCAGGTTGCTTCTATGTAGATGTCTTAGGAGAATGCAACTCAGTCTGTGCAAATTGTCTAAAATCAAAATCAGCATACTCCATCATAAACCTGAATCTTTTCCTGGATTCCTTACCTTAATAAGGGGCTCACTAATCACTCAATTCCATGAGCCCTGACCATTGGTTACCCAACTGATCTGCTTCATTCTAATTTCCCATTCAATTTTTGTCCTAAATATGACTCTGACCTGCCTTGTTCTCTCTAACCCCCTTGCCCAGCCTGGCCCAGAGCACTGTGAGCTTTCATCTGAACCATTATGAGAGTTTCCTAATGAATCTCCCTGTCACTTGTCCCTGCGATCTGTTTTCCATGAAGGAGTACGATAAGTTCTCAGAAGACAAGGCTAATTCCTGCCTTGAATCTTTGAATGATGTCTCCTTGATCTTAATGTTCTCTGTGCCTTAGTCTCCAGGTTTCTTCTATTTAAGATGTCCCTACCACAGGACTTTTGTTTATGTCCAGTCCCTAAAATGCTGTCCCTAGTCCACCTGCTTTGCCTAAATAACATTTGTTCACCTTTTAGATCTCAGTCTATCACCGCTTCCCCTGGGAATGTGACTCCTTGGACCTCTGCGGGACTCTTGGCACAACTACGCAGCAGGGGCCTCTCCTTTATGTCTCTTCTCAGCTTATAATTTCTCACTTGTTTTTTGCTTCATTTAAATTAATTCCTCTGGGGCCCGGCAGGATGGCTCAGTGGTCTAAAGCGCCTGCTTAGGAAAGCTTAGGCGGCTGCAGGGACCGCAGTTCCACCCCTGGCACCACATGCTGCACCAGCTCTACCCTGAGGGCAGGCTGAGCCAGCCATAAATATAAATAAACAAACAAACAAAAGTTCTGAAACAAGAAAAAAAAATAAGATAAGAAATTCTTTTAAAAAAATAAATTAATGCCCCTCCACTAGACTATAACTTACTTCATGAGGGCAGGACCTTGCTTTTTTATTCAATATTATCTATCTGAATGCTCCACAAATGTTTGTTGTTGTTGTAGGGTGAAAATTTGCCTCATTTTCTTAATGTATCTTGAACATCCATCCCTGTTCTCTTCTCTCACTGGCCTTCTGCAAGCTTAGAAAATACAAATTATTCAGCTAACTCCCTCTCCCTCTCCCTCTACCTCCCCTTGTCTCTCCCTTTCTCTGTGTAACTAAGCACTCACCCTACCCCAGAGCTATGCCCAGTCTTTTTATCTCTCTAATATTAAGCCATTCGATGGGCTTTTCCACAGAGTCACTTCTGCCTTGTTCCGATCGTTCCCATTTCCACGCTTGCCTTCAGCCGCCGCACAATCCTCTAGCTCCTGCCCAGGGTTCTGTCTCCAAACCGCAGCGTGCCTGACCCCCTGGATCAGCAGCGCCAGACCCAGGAGCTTGTTGCACTGTGTTGCATGGCAAGATGTAGCGTTTCTGTCCGATTTGCGTATCTAACTTAGGCCCTTCTAGGCTCATTTGCACCCCTACCCTGGGTCTTCTCCCCACTGAAGCCCCTCACCGCTCTCCTGGGCGCACACCCTGAGACCCTGCTCTCCCACCTCCTCCCTGGGCCTGAGTCCTACTTGCCTTTCGGGCCTCGACCCCCTGCCACTTTCTCCGCCACTGTTGCCCTACTGGTCGGTTTCGCTCAGCTTACTCGCCGCAGCGCTCCGCACGTCCCTTGCTCGTCCTCTCGATTCGCATTTCCATATTTGTGTGCGTGTTTACTTGTTCAACGCTTGCCTCTCTACTGAACTGGAAACTGCGCGGGGCAGGGCGGGTGAGTCTCCTTCGTGCAGCGGGAGTCCGGGAATGTGAGCCGAAGTGAGAAGCCGGACTCAAAACAGCTCAGGAACCCTTGGAAATCTGCCCACCTTGAAAATGGCCCTAAGTCCAAGCAAAACGGAAGGAAGTGCAATTTGGAGGAAAAAACTATGTCTTGAACTTGTCACTGCCAGTTCTCTAGTTTGATGTCTTTTTCACCTCTGGAGTTCCCTCACCTCAGCCCTTAATCTCTGGGGGCGCATACTTTTTTCCTTCCTCATAAGGAGAGGCACCCTGGGCAGGCTGGCTGGGTTGTGGTTTACAAAGTCCAGAGGTGGCTTCTCTTCTAGCTGGATAGGACGTTGTGGAAGGCAGAGTCCGGCCTCCCTCCTCCTTTGTTCCTAGGTGCCCTACCTGGGGACCCTATCTCGCGGCTTGCTGGAACAGATGTGCTGTCCTCTACTGGTTCCAGATTTACCAAATTCATTCTTACTGGGTGCAGAAGAGCTCTATAAATCATGTGTGGCGTGTGTGTGTGTGTGTGTGTGTGTGTGTGTGTGTGTGTGTGTGTGTGTTGTTGAGAATCAAACTGCACTCATGGTAGGCAATGCTCCCTGAGCTAAATCCTCAGCTCCCAAAACCATTTTTTGTAGTAAAATTTGTCATGTAGCACAGAATATCAATGCTCCAATTGTATTTTAATTTTTTTTTCTATGCGGGGAATGCATGTAAACAAGCACTATGCCACAGAGGTGCACCCCCACCCTCCCAATCCTTATATAATTTTAGATGTACCCAGATTTGGGTGTCCTTTTATTTCCAAAGCCAGAACTGAGCCAGTGAGATAGTTTAGTGGACTAAGAGCCTGCTTAGGCAAGTGCAGGGACCGGGGCTCAATCCTGGCACCACATGCTGTGCTGGCAGTGCCCCCCAGGACAGGTGTGCTGAGCCAGCCACCGAGACTGGACATGGTGGCACATACCATAATCCCAGGACTGGGTTGGGTGAAGACAGGAGGACAGCTATGAGTCTGAGTTCCACAGTGAGATCCTGTACCTAATGCATAAAAAATAAAACCAGAACCATCACCCTTTTTGGTACACAGACTCTGGGGGGCTCTGGAGCTGCTTTGCCTGCAAGGACAGAGTTTAGAGCCTAACTTCCTGTCAGAGGTCCTCTGCTTGTGCCAGGCCCAGCCATTTCGGTGAATGCTGGCCTGAGACCCTGCCCTGTCCTCTCTTCTCCTTTGTCAGTATCCCTGTATCATGTCCATGCAAATCTGGGGACCTGCCTTGAGGAAGAGTCACCGAGTCACACTGCAATAGGGCTGGGTAGCAGATAAAGTACATCAAAGCTGGGGGTGGGTACCAAAGACAACAAAGGAACCCAAGAGAGCCTGGAGCAGCGGATGCTGTTTCCCCTCTGCACATTGATGGTCACCCCTCCCCACCATGGGTTGCCATCCCAAGGTTTGGCTACAACTTAGGGAGAACAAGAGGAGAGTTAGCCAAGCAGCTTTTACCGCCACAGTCACCTCCAGGCAAAACTGACCTTCATCACCCTGCCCCCAGCCGGCTGCTTGTCCACCAGCTCACTGAGGCCCAGGCCTTCACCCTTCAGGAGTCTGAGCACCTAGTTATCACGGTTGTGGTTGCTGGCATGACCTGGTCATGGTTGACACTGGGCAAGGGAGTGACCCAGACATGCCCTGCATTTCACACATCTTCCTGCCTGGCCTCATTGCAGCAGGCCCAGAGCCTCTCTCTGCCGCCTGGGTTGAGTTAGCCCCAGGAGTGTGGTGAGTCTGCGTGTGCCTGAGGGCCTACCAGAATGAAAGCCCCCAATGACCTCTGGTTGCCATTAATTTAGGTGCATCAGGGCTCTGTGTTCCAAGTGGAAATGCTTCCTTCTGGGAATTAGGACTTGCCAACCCATATAACCTGTGGCTGTGGCAACAGGAAGCCCAGCTTACCTTATGCAGATCCCTGGGAATGACGGGGCCCCAACTTCTACAAACTGCCTTCAGTTACTGCTGCTTCCCTGCTTCCCCCTGGCAGGGCCAGCTCAGGTGTGCCTCCACCCTGCCCCCGGGGTCCTTCCATGCCTAGTGCTGCCCCTGTGAGGCTTTGCCAAGGTCTCAGCTTTCTGCCCTTTGCTCTGTCAGGTGGTCCTGCACTGGTCACCTCTGGGGCTTTCCTTAGTAAGTTCTGTGTACCCAGTGTCAGCTTTCTAGGAAACCAGCCTACTACAGAATGGAAAGTCCTGGCAAGTGTGTTGGGGGATCCCAAATAAACAGGATGGGCTAAAGCTAGGGTTAAAGGGAAGAGGTTTGAGCTCCTAGAAAAAACTTGAGCTTTAATTTGAGAGTACTACTGCTGTTTCCAGCTTCACCAACCCCGCACTGCACCCCAGATGGGCCTCCATTCCACCTGTGTCTGATGGGTACAATGCTTTAAACTGAGCAAGGCAGACAAATACTCTTATCTAGACTCACGGCATCTTTATCTAAATGTGAACTTCAAAATCAGTGAAGTTATTCACTGATAAGATATCACTTACTAAGATAATATACTTCTGCAGCTCCAATAGCTAAGTCTTCCCTGGGCTCCTCTGGCCACACACTAACTATAGGGCTTTCCTCTTGTATCTTTCAGCCACCCTGTGTGGACCACAGGAACATAGTTATTAGCTCAGTTTTCCAGATTCAGAGACTGAGGGGTAGTAAGTGACTCACCCGCATGAGCCATAAGGCCAGGATTAAATTTAGGCCCAGGCCCTTCACCACCTTGCAGGACCTCCAGTGGGACACACAGTGCTCCTTCTGAGGAATTCAGATGTCCCAGGCATCCTGATTTTAAATTCAGTCACACAAAGCCTGTGAGTTATTTGAATTGCTAAGAGAGCCAATTCTGGGGGCTGAGCTCCCCAGAGAAGCTGGGGGGGAGGCAAGTGTAGGAGCTCTCCTGAGGCAGAGCCAGTACAGGAATCCAGCTGATATTAATGTTAGTTGATGGCATTGATGGTTTCATTTGGCCTCTTCCAGAGGAAGTTCTGGCTTCGTTTGGTGGGGGTCAGCCATAGAAGAGGGTGTGGCTGCAGTGTCAGCGGCACTCCTGTCAGTGGTTAGGTTGTTCCAAGCCTGCTTCTGGAGGCCATTAAAACACACCTTGACCTGATCTTCGCCCACTTTGCACAGGAGATGACGAAATTTTGGCTCCTGAGAAGTAGTTCATCACTGTTGATCACTGAATGAATCTGAATTTGGCTTGGCGACTGACCTACTGCAGTCCCTGCTCACCGATGAGGCTCTGTGCCAGACTGGGGTTCTTGTCAGGCTAGAAGCTCTTGAAGCTGGGGCCTGAGTTCTGTTTCCTGCTGCGGATGGGCCCTGCCATCCAGTGGGTGCTTTGCAAGCAGTTGTTGTATTAATAAACGAATTCACAATGCACTCAGAAGAGTCGGCATAGTTTCCATCAGAATTCTGGCCAGCTGTGTGACCACTGGTTGGTGGCTTCTTTCACTTCTCTGTAGCTGAGTTTTCCCAGCTGTTCAAAGGATGTGACCTCCTTCTAGACTTTGGGAAGATTTAAAAAGTCCATCTGTGCGATGCACATGCAGGTACTTCACTGCTCTCTCAGTTTTTGACTGACTGGGATATCAGTACTGTGTGGTATTGGGGCTGGCCACTCCTTGCTTGCTTCTTGTACACTACTGAGAAGCAAGTTTCGCTTGACTTTCATGACCTAAAATTCTCCTGCTTGGCTCTCCTACAAGTGTCCTATTGTGCAGAGGTATGAGGTATGGCTGACAGACTGCAAGATCTCACTCTTTGTGCAAAATGTGCTGAGGTGTTTTTTTTTTTTTTTTTTTTTTTTTTTTTTTTTTTTTTTTTTTTTTTTTTTTTTTTTTTTTTTTTTTTTTTTTTTTTTTTTTTTTTTTTTTTTGTGTGTGTGTGTGTGTGTGTGTGAGAAAGAGAGGGAGAGAGAGAGAGAGAGAGAGAGAGAGAGAGAGAGAGAGACTAGGGATTGCACTCAGGCCCCTTCCCTCGCCAGGCAAGTGCTTTTTTTTTTTTAACTGAGCTATGTCCCCAGCCCCTATGCTGAGATTTTTTTTTTTAAAAAGTCTCTCTTTAAGGAATAAGAAGGCATACTCCTCTCTCTCTCTCTCTCTCTCTCTCTCTCTCTCTCTCTCTCTCTCTCTCTCTCTCGTGAAGCAAAGCTGACAATTTATCACTACCTGCCAAAACTTCCCTCTCGGCCATCATTTCTCAAACTTTTACAACTCTGTCCCCGCCAGGCCTAGTCAGAAAGATGAAAGCCAGAGTCATTTTCAAGACAGAGGAGTGACAGCAATGGGCTTGAGGCTGAGGCTGGAAGTCAGATGTAGAATACTTTAAGAGGAGAGGAGGGAGGGACAGCTGGGCCTCTGTGGATAGAGTCTTCAGGCCGCCACACACAGGTCCAGCAGAACAGCTAATGGCAGCCATTGTGGATCCCTGCAGGTCAGAGAAACACGTTTCACAGGCATAAAGAGCTCTTCAGTTCTTCATTTTTTCATTCAACAAGCATACTGAACACTTAGACTCCAAGCTCTGGAGAGGCAGAGGTCAAATATTACCACCCACCTGGGGTTTATATCAGGCCATCATTAATGTTTGAAAACAATACTCCTCAAGAAAAAGTTCACAGATATTCTCTAGGAGTTCTCTGCAGTTAAGCTGTTGCCATCCCCGTGCGTGTTGGCACATGTTCTTACTGCCACTTGTGAGGTTCCCTCCTGGCATCAGGAGGCACAGAGCCGCAGTCAGTCTGTGCAGAGATCCACCCTCAGCCAAGATGGCCACTGTCAAGGAAACAGAAAATAGCAAATATTGGTGAGAATGTAAAAAATTTGAGTCCTCTTGAGGCTTTAAGTCGGTGCAACTCTTATGAAAAAGTTAGGAGATTCCACAAAAGCAAGCTCCCACATGGTCCAACAATCCACTTTTGGAGCATATACTAAAAAGAATGGAAAGCAGATCTCAAAGAGATACTTGCACTTTGTGTTCATAACAGCATTGTTTAAAGTAGCCAAGAAGTAGAAGCAGCCCAAATGATCAGAGGTGCATAAATTAGTACACTATGTGCTTATATACACACAGTGGAATATTATTTAGTCTTGAAAAGAAGAGATATGCCTTTACATGCTGTGTCAGGGGTGACTCTTAAGGACATCATGGTCACTGCAATAAGACAGTCAACAAAATGACAAATATTGCACAATTCCACTTAGATGTAGTAACTAAAAGGAGCAAAATTGATATAAAAACAGAGGGCACAGTGTGATTGCCAGGGGGTGGCAGGGATGATGGTGTGGAGAATGAGAAGTTGTTTCTTGGACAGCTTCAGTTGTATGAGGTTTAAAAAGCTTTGGAGATTAGATACGTGGCAGTGTGTTTAGATTAATGCTATTGAACTGTACACTTAAAAATGAGTAAGAAGCCGGGCGTGGTGGCGCACGCCTGTAATCCCAGCACTCGGGAGGCTGAGGCAGGAGGATCAGTGCGAGTTCAAGACCAGCCTGGGCTACAAAAGTGAGCTCAGGACCAGTCTCAACTGCATGGCGAGACCCTGTCTCAAAAAGACAAAAAAAAAAAAAAAAATTGAGTAAGAAGGCCACTTTTGTGTGTGTGTGTGTGTGTGTGTGTTTTAATGTATTTAGTACAGACCCTACAGGGTTTCACTATAGGGATTAGACTCTTAGTGATCCTTCCTGTTTTTCAGCCTCCCAAGTGCTGGGATTACAGGTGTGTGCCACCACACCCAGTCTCATTTGCTGTCTCAGCACACTCCATGGGTGAGGCCCACATGGTTTGCTTGCTACTGAACTCCTGGACCCTGCATCTGCCTAAGCATATGCTTTAATCTACTGAGCTATCTGGCCAGCCCTGATTTTTGTTTTTTAACACAATGAAAAACTCCCACTGAAACAGAGTTAAGGGTTCGGTAGCCAGGGACTATGGCTATAGCCTGGGCATGAGAGGAGAGCTGTGTGTGTGTGTGTGTGTGTGTGTGTGTGTGTGTGTGTGTGTGTGTGTGTAGGGGTCTTGATCCTGCTCCAGAGGTCCTGGACACCCAAACTAACCTTGTTATCAGAGTCTAGGGCTACATTTACTGGGAAAGGGCCTCCACAAGGATGAGTTTGAGCCAATGCTAATGGCTGTCTCTCTCAGGTGTCTTGGTCTCCAACCTTCTATCCCATGAGGAGCAATGGAGCACAGTGTGCAGCAAGCTCCCAAGAGCACACATATCACCAACCCTGCCACTTACTTCACCCTGAGCGAGCGGCCTGGCTTCTCTTCTGCCTCCCTGCCTTCATCTGCGACCTAGGGGCAGCCACAGGATCTCCGTCACAAGCACGCAGCAGGACTAATGGGTCATCCTCAGGAGGCTGTTGGCATTTTGCCTGACACGCTACATCAGTGGTTAAGAAGTCCAAAGGGTCCTGACAGGGCAGAAAGATGTATATGTGGAGGAGCTCGTTTGCAGTTAAAGAACTGGGCCTATGGCCAGGGGAAGCTGATGGCCTGGGCTGACCCTTCTGTGATCAGAGGGTGGGACTAGCAGCACGCATTATCCAAGCCACTTGGCTCAGCTGTAGAGGGCTGGGCTGCAGCAGCGCGAGGACAGCAGGATGAGGTGGCCTGTACCTCCCTCGGGCAGCAACCTTTTCCTTCTCCTCACACCCACGGCTGGGTGAGAGGCAGTGGTGCAGGTGTGTGCAAGCTGGCAGGCCACATGTACAGGAAGCTACACACGCCTTGGGCTGGGGCCTTGGGATACTGGCCATGTCTGGGGCCTGTTGCCTCCCATCTGAGCTCCAGTCTCTCCTGTGGATTCGCTCCCAAGACCAGTTCCTGAAGCATATTGCAAAGTCAGTCCTCCCTGCCATTAGCCCTGCAACGCCTGAGTAAATCCACACCCAGGCGGCATTAGTTCGGGTAGGGAGGCGATCAAGACTGAATTCAGTGCCAGCCTCGCCTGTAGGTCGCTGGGGGCTGGGACATTAGTGAGCCATGGGCAGCACCTCAGAGCCCTCAGCTGCCGCGGCCTCACACTGCTCAGTCAGTTCAGGGCCTGGCCTTCAGCCTGGCAGGCTGGGAATCAGATAAGCCGACTGCTTTGCATTCGGGACACCAACAGATTCAGGTTTGGAGGAGATGCTGAGCATGTAGCCTTCCTTTGTGTCTCCATTCTCACAGCCATCCCGTGTGGCAGCCACAGTGTGGTTATCCCAGTTTTACAGCTGAAGAAACCAAGGCTCGGTGGTGTTACAGTGGTTATCAAGTCTCCTGGCTTTGAGTGTTAGCATTGGCATTCAAGCCCAGGTCTGTCAGGTTCTAAATCAGACCTATGGTTTCTTCTCCTTTCCATCTCATAACAAGAGCAAAGTGGGAGACCAGGGCGTAGCTCAGTGGTGCAGCGCCTACCTGGCAAGCACAAGATCCTGAGTTTAATTCCCAGTATCCCCCACCCCCCTCAAAAAACAAAACTAAATAGTGAAGTGGCTAACCTTAGCTAGTCTTCCACTCGTACTTACAGGAAGTCGCTAGATGTTGATAAAGAACAACACACTGATGATGTAAAATGTGCAAACCTGCAAACTCTCCACCTAACACATTGCTCCCTTAAAAAAAAAAAAAAAAAAAATCCTCAGTGGCTTCTCTACTTACCAGACCAAGTTCAAATTCTTCAGCATGCAAAACAAAACACCCAAGAGCACACGGCAAGATGTCAAACTTTGGTCTCCCTGTTCTCTCTCAAGAATGCTCTTCAGTCTGGATAGGGAAAAATAAATGAGCTGAGTTCAAGCTCAGCAAGAAGAGGCAGGAGAAGAACTACAGACTTCCACGGGAGTTGTGCTGGCAGGTGTGGTGGCGTGGTGGCCAGTGTTCACTCTTTGTGCACTGTCACTAATGTGAAGCGGCCCCCAAGAGCAGAGTGGGCTGAGGCTATGGTTTCAAGAGGGAGAACACTTTCAGTCCTACAAACTAAAAACCTCCGAGTCTGAGGGGGATGCGGCCATTGCAGTGCATGCTGTCCAGCAGTTTGTGTCCCCAAGGAAGAGGACTTCAGCCTGTGGCAGAGTTACTACATCCACTGGAAACACATCCCGCCAGCCTCTCCCCGTCTTCTTTGAAGGGGATGACACAGCAGATCAAGGAGTCATCCATGATATGGAACATCTGGGTTTTAGTAAGACAGTGAACAGTCTCTTGTGATGCGAAGTAGGCAACCCTGGAAAACTGTGAGGCAGAGGCACTTTTAGTCCAAAGTCAGATGACCTGAGAGTGCCCAGTGATGGTAGCTCGCTCAGAGGAAGTCTCCCGTGGCGAGCAACTGGCTCTTCCCTGAGCCCTGCTGATTTGGACATTGGTAACCAACGTCTTGAAGATGATACAGCACGGGGGGGGGGCATAATTAGCAATTGGAGGCCTGGACAGATGGAAATAATGGGCAGGACCTAAGAGGATGGAATTTAAGTAGAATAAATTCCAAGAAAGTTCCGACATTGGCTTAACATATCAATGACAAATGGTGAAAAGGGCCTAAGGATTTTAGATAAATGAAAGCTCATGCTCTGGCTGCCAATCATTTGGTATGTTCTGGAACATTCCATGTTCTTGCACACCTCTGGCCTGTATAGGTTACTTATTCTATGTGCTCTTACAGTTGACCTGCTGGATTTCAATTGATGCTTCGGGATCTAGTTCACTGGCCCCACCTGGGAGGGCCAAATCTTCCCTTTCCAGAGCAGGGGTGATCGTCCACAGTACCTGCTAAGCAGTGCCTACCACATGTGTCTGGACACCTCCATGACTAATTCTCCTCTTTGCTGAATTTGAACAGGACTGATGGACATAACTGATTTCCTGCTTCTGCTCACGCAAAGCAGATCAGACAACTCTAGTGTCGGTTTCCATTTGGGGCCTCCTATTTCAAAGGGCATGTGAGGCAGGGTAGGTGTAGAGACACAGGGTGACAGGACAGCAGCATTAAAGATCAAGGGAACACAGCAACAATGGCTGGGGCTGCAGCGTGGCAAATGGGCACTGCAGGAGGCCCTCATGGCCTCAGGACCTCTGGTTGCAGGGCAGGGAGTGAGTCCTACAGGCTGTACTTCCCAGAACCCCTTACCAGCAGACTGCAGTTGGGATACAGCAAGCCAGAGGCTTTGACTAAAGATTGGAGGGGTGGGAGCAGGAAGAAGCACAGTATTCCTTCTCCCTGTTGGCCGTCCCTGGAAACAGCTGCATTCTCTCAACCACCCGCCCGGCCACAGTTGGCTTCTGGTGAACTTGGTGCTTGGCCTTGGTGAGCTTGTCTTAACCTTTGTCCTTCAGCCTCAGGTGGTGATGACTTTACCGATCTCTGTGGTTCCTTATTGTCCCCTCCTACCTTTGCTAACCCTTTTCTTAATCACTAGTATGATCAGTTCTCTGCATTCTATTGCTCCTGTTACAAACCCTCCATTTCATACATTGTCTGTTTTAGTATTCACATCATAACCAATGCATATTACTTCACTCTCTAATGTAGAATGAAAACTGAGCTTCGGAGAAGTTAGACCATTTTCTAACATTATGAGCTCATCAGGAGTAAAATAGACAGGGTTGAAATCCAAACTTGCTTCACTCCCTATTCTGCTCTCTTCCTGTTATGCCTGACTGCCCTCTGGAAGTACTGCCTGGGCAACTTTCTGGGGAGCCTTTGTGGGGAATGTCAGTGGGGGAACATTGGCCTCCTTCCCCTTGAAGCACCCCAGTAGTCACCTCCACATGGCTAGAATCAATATAAATGAATGAATGAATGAATCAATATAAATTTTAAAGCTCTCGCTTCCAGTACTTTCAGAAACTCTTGACAAATACTTTCAGAAACTCTGAGAGAAAAAGTCCTTACCCAGTCCACACCATGTTGTCATTCAGACTGTTGGAAATCTATTTAAGTTGGTAGCCTAATGGAAAGCTGAGCGAGACACTACAATATTTTTGAGAAATAAGAAGCCAAGTTGGAAGGAAATGTCAGCTACAATTAGACAATCTTAAAATTCAATCCAGTTAATACCAGTGCAGTCAACCTTCCTCTCTGATCCCCCCAACTTATTTCTATTTTAAACCTTTAAATCAGAGATTCCTAGCAATGGTGTTACATTGTGAACTAGACTGGTGTGGTTTGTTCCTAAAGCACAGAAGAGTTTTTCCCCAATTCTAGGGAAGAGGTGCTGAGAAGTGGGAGTGAGGGGAAGAAGAGGTGGAATAACTGGGCTTATAATTTTTCCTTAATTTAAAGAAGGTTTTTTGGATTAAATTTTCTTTTAAAAATTGAATAAATAACGTATCTTAAAAATTGACTTTCACTTGAAAATTAGACCAAATGTATATGAACTCAAATCTAGACTTGAATATAAGATGTGATCTGATTTATTATCCACTTATTTCTGCATAATTGAAGGTGTGTTGCAGAGGGGTCATTCTGCCCTAAAAACAAGGTTGAACCTAAAAGTGTACTGTGCTGCTTGGCTCTGTGTTCCTTGAGGTTCCATCCAGGAAGGGGCCCTGCTGGAGTGCTGACCTGGGGGCCTTCAGCTGGGAGGATGTGCCCACGTGGAGCCTCCACGTACACTGTGGCATCCAAGAGCCCTACACCTCAGGAGGGCTTTGATTACACCATCATTCTATGGACAGGCAACCTGCTGCAGCTGGGAGGCACCACATAGATCTGGCCGGGCCTTGCTCTTGGTGGGCTTCGTGCCTTCCCTGCTCTGTCACTGGCCAATGTCTTCTTTTCTCTGTTACCCCATGTGCCAATGCAAAGGCAGCGAGCCCCCAAGTGCATTGTTCAGACTTATTCCTCCTGAGCCTGGGAATGGAGGGCGAGTGGCAGCTCCTCATTTTGGTCTTCATCCACCATGCTCAGACCTCAGTTCCCTTGCTGCTGTCCTCAGCTGTGTGCTGGAAAAGACTGTTGTCAAGCAGACCACAACTCAGACCTTTCCTATCTCGCTGTATGCTTTGCCTGTGACAGCAGAAATTTCCCCTGGACTCAATAGCTGGTGGTGTTCAAGATCCGACCCTAAACTCCATCTCATGAAATGTGGTCATTGTGTTCAATAGCTGCACCACAGCCGCAGAAGGCTGAGCAAGACCTAGGTTTACCCTAGAGGTGAGCATCCTTTATCAAGTCCAATAAGTCACCAGTATTGGCAGGCTACAGCCCAATATTTCAGAGCGGCCAGTATTTAATAGACTACCTCAGATGATTAAGTGAAATGATTTGTTGGAGCCACCTCAGAGAGAGCTCTAGAAGTTATCTCAGCTAATTATCTTGGAGCTCAAGGGGACAGTCACAATGCCACTGCCAGTATAAATCTGGTTTCTGCCAAGATCTGGGCTTCTTAATCTAGCCCTAGGAAGTCCATGGTCAGATCACAGAGGAACATTGAGCACTTTTAAATTTTATACCAAGTTACATGGCTCTGTATCTGCTTCCAAGAGATTCATAAGTGAATCTAGGCCTCTTTAGAGGATGAAAATACTGGCCTGGAGTTTTGGTACCATTTTACAGGTCTGTTTCTACAATCTGGTTAATATTTCATTTTCATTTTTGCTTTTATTTCCTTCCTTCAGGTGGTTTTTATATTTGGACCATTGGCCTCAGGAAAGCTACTGGACTATCAGACAGTTTTTACAGTTAAGAAAGAGGGTGTCACCTGTTGGCAAAGCTATCACCTCATTGCCCATCCTTCCCTACCCCACCCCCTACTCCCATTAACACCTCTGACTGAAACCTGGAAACAGTGCGGCAAGGTCTCCTGGCTTCCAAGTGAAGGCAAATCAAGTTTTCTCCTCCACTCGTAAGCTAATATAAACTCAGGATCTCTTAATGTCTTCGGACAGAGACTGCTTCACGCCTCAGGAAGATTACTAAATTGCCCTTAGCTTCCTCCTGCGAGGTGTCTCCCTCCCCACACCTGCCAATTACCTGCCAATTACTACAATCAAGTAACCACCTTATAAATGACTTTTAATTTTGAATGTCAGGTTAACATTTTTCCTCCTTCTTCTCCACCCATGATTTTACGAAATTTCAAGGCTTGAGCCTTCTCCACTTAAGACTAGGCAGGGCTGGGGCAGTAAGGAGCATTCCTGTGAACAGCTGATACAGGGCATGTGTGTGTTCCCTTCTGAAAGATGCTAGTCTCATGTAAGCAGCAAGGTCAATAAAAGCCAGGTGAAGAGCCTTAGCTGTCATGTCACAAGTGCAGCTTCAAGTGACAAATAGCTCCTGAAGAGATCTAGAAAACACAAAGCCCTTTTGTTTAGGGAGCTTATATTTCTTCATACACCTACACACTGACTCCTTCTTCCCTCTGAGCTGCACCTGGGAGGTAGTGACGTAGGGAAGATGCCTGCACCTGTGTGGTGCTGGCCTCCAGATGGGCATGCCAAGCACCTGTGTCTTGGCACATTTTGTCCCAGTGACTGGCTCACTTCAGATGGATGGAGGCAACTAGAATGAATTCTAGCCTAGTAACAGAAGACTGGGCACCTGTTCTTTTCTTCCAAGAGCTATGTGATACTGTCTAGTCACCTCATGGTCAATGGAGATAATGATCCCTGTCTTACAGGGATGCTGAGAGGACAAACTTAAGCGAAACATTAGTGTGTTCTGTATCTGTAGAATTAGACAGTACTTGTCCCCATTAGGGGCTGGGCTCTGTAGAACATGGCAAGAAGTAAATTATTTCTGAGTTCTTCAAAATGAGTCTGAAGGTGGTTAAAACTTCTGAAATATGATGTCACTGAAACCCAAGAATGCTATGAGGCCTTCTGAAAGTTCACTCTTTTTGGAACCTTAGAGACAGTGAATTATTATTATTATTATTATTATTATTATTACTATTACTATTACTATTATTATTATTATTTGGCTGGACTGGGTTTCAAACACATGACCTTGTACTTGCCAGGCAGGCACTTGTGCCACAGAGCTGTCTCCCCAGCCCCAGAGACAGTGAATTATGACAAACGCACACATGTACCTTTCTGGGGTTTCACACTGTGCACTAATATCTTAACATCCTGTGACTTAAAAGGAATGCCTATGACTCACCCAGGACTGGCAAAATTTTTTGACTTTGAGACCGTTACACATGTCACACTGCTTGCATACTTTGAGATATGCTAAGCTTGTTTAGGGTGGGTGTTCCAAGGGTTGGCTGATCTAATTGCTGTGTTTAATCTCAAATGATGGTGTCCTGTGATTATGTATTTAATAATGATCAGTTGTTTTGAAACCTATATGATAGAATAGTTTCTAGATTCATGGCCTTCTTGAAAAAGACTCTGCACTTCCTGAAGCATGAGGAGCATCTGAGCATTATCTGAGCATTTCGTCCAATCAAAAATAAGTCATTTTGGATATATATGGCTTTTTATCTAGTCTATCTGGTATGCTGGTTGTCAGAGTATACAGAAGAGGAGTAGATCATCTATATATTCTTGTAAGTATTTCTCAGTGCCATCACCTGAAGGTGGAGTAGAATGTTAATCTCTGTCATTATGGTACTACCTACCACTCAAGGACAAGTTCTCAAGCACCAGTTCCTCCAGAATTTCACAGGCAGCAGTGGATGCAATCATCTTTATTGCTTATATATACTGGGCATTGTGCACATGTTTTTGAATAGAACCTTTACAGTAGCCTTTGGAGTTAGGCATTATTTCTTCAATGTGCTAGATGATGAGAAAAACCAAACTGAGAGTGGTTAAATGCACTCACAATAAGATATGAAGGTCGGGTTTACTGATTGCACATACACCCACACATATATTAATATTTGCTCTTCCAACCCTTACACCTCATTGCTCTGTTTTCCCAGGATGTTTGGGGCTCCCCATGATGGTGAGATCTCCTACTCCATAACTTTCTTTACCTCTGTGAAATTACAGCTTTTTTTTTTTTGTCTTTTTGAGACAGGGTCTCACTATGCAGTTGAGGCTGGCCTTGAGCTCACTTTTGTAGCCCAGGCTGGTCTCGAACTCGCACCGATCCTCCTGCCTCAGCCTCCCGAGTGCTGGGATTACAGGCGTGAGCTACCACGCCCGGCTTTTTTTTTTTTTTTTTTTTTTTT
>PVJA010036940.1:0-20638 GCA_004027025.1 Myocastor coypus
CAAGCCCTGATGGCCGCAGCATTGGCTGCAGAGGAAGAGGTATTGAATTCAGGTCTTTGAGCTTTCCAGGAAGGTACTTATGCCACTGAGCTATTTCCCTGGCCATGTTTTCTTATTTTTCTTCTCTTTAAAATGGACTGAAATCTTTCAGCAACTATTTGCTTTTTTTTATGAGTATACGTTTACAAGAGTTTATAAGCCCCACCACCCAGGGAGTTAGGATTTCAACAAATTCAAACTAACAAGCAATCGTAAGGAAAATAGATCCTTTGTGCACTTGACGGTATCGTTGCCTTTGGATGCTAACGTTCTGGAAGAACTTTGAATGTCCAGGGACTTTCAAACCCTGCTGCTCAGAATCTTCAGTCTTCATCTGACCACGGCAGCACTGGGATTGCCTGGGAGCTGGATGCACTAGAGCACATGTCCCCGGAAGTACGTGGACCCTTCTGATGCCACTCCCATGTAGGACTCCATTCTGGTGTTGCCAACTTGAGGACTGATTTTCTAGTTAAAACCATTGATAATCAGGGCAAGGTACTGGCTTTATGGTACTGCTCATGGAAGCCCATTTGTGATGTAACATGGAAGGCTCACAGCACGACTCAATTCACGGGATGTGTTCACAAAAATCTCATCTGAACTTCCATAACATATTCCTGATATCTTTCCCATCACTGCTGTTATTTGCTGCAATGGATGCTCTCATTGCTTGGACTATGATGTATAACTGTAAGTTGAGGAGAAACACAAAGTGTACATAAGTTTCCAAAATCTCAATACTGTTTAAAATGTAAGCCTGGGAACATGGGAAATGCCAAAGGTAAGGTGATATCATTAAAAGGAAAGAAAAAAGATATTTTCCCTGTGAATCTTAATTGCCAAATTCAATGCCTGTACATAGTACATATTTGAAAAATACCTATTGAGCAATAAAGCTAGTTTTTTGAATAGTAACTTTAATTATGGAAAAACAGTGGTTAATTATGATTCTTTTTGCAGAAGTGGTGAAATGTTTATTATAATCCCTAATGCATGTGGCTTGTGCAAAATGCTGTTCACCATGACATTTTTATACATTTATACCATGTGCCTTGATCATTCCATGCTCTGAGCATCCAGATTCTCATGAGAAATTTTGCAAAATAAAAAGAATCTTAAAATAGAGGCAAATTGCTCCATATAAACAGTTTGGAAACGTTCCCTGCTACTCTAGAATATGAGCAGAAAAGTGCCAGGTATTCCCCAGGCCCCAAGTGAGTGTTCACACACCTGAAGGGTGACCCTTCTTCAAAGCACAGCCATTGATTTAGAATAGTGCAGCAGTTACCAGATGAAAACCATGTTTTATTAAAGAATGAAAAAAAAAAAAAAAAAAAAAAAAAAAAAAAAAAAAAAAAAAAAAAGAAAAAGAAAAAGAAAGGAGGGCATGAAAGGTGAAAGGGAGGGGTTGGCCAGTTCTTTATAACTGTGTAGCCTCCCCGTTGTTTTTTAAAGAATCAAGTTCCAAAGAACTACTTTTTAATGCGTCACTTTCTGAGGCAGCGCTGCAAGTATGCCTTGCTAGCAGACCTGGATTCTTACCAGCTCTCGCTGATATGAGGAGCCATGTGCAAGTGGACAACTTCAGGCCACTGTGAAAAAGAACTCAGGCAAAGCCTGCTCTCCTCTCCCAGTAGGGGATCCCTGCACCCGCAGCCAGGGGAGGAAATGAAGAGGATCTGCCTGGGGACTTGAGAGTGAAATTGATTGGACACATTAAATTGATGGGCCTGAGATTGATTTTCCCGACATGGAAACCCTGGTGTTCTACATTGAGGAATTTAAGGATAAGTACTTAGAGGTGGACCCTGAGAAGAACCATGACCATGCTATCATCCTTCCCAACAATTGCTGTCTTGGATATGGGCCAGGAAACTTCTCAAACCATTGCAATGACTAAGTTCATGGCCCAAGGTGGTGCTGAGACCCTGCTGTGTGGCTTGACAACTTCGCTTGCTCTTTGCTGCAGAGATCGCTTCTTCCAGAGGGAGCTCATCTGGAAGGCTGTGTAACCTTGGCTCAGGTCCCACTCATTTATTGGTCAGCTGGAGGTGATGAAAAACGTGCTTTCGGAAAACACAGATGGGCGTGTGCGTCAGCAGCCTTGTGGTCCAAGTCGGTAGTTCTCACTGTATGGTCTAGCAAGAACCAGCAGCATCAGCACCTCCCTGGATCATATGAGAAATGCACATTCTCAGGCCCAGGCTGATGCCAGGCCAATGAATCAGGAACCCTGGAGCTGGTGCTCAGTCATCTGTATCTTCAGTAGGCCTGTGGGTGGTTCTGGACACACCAGGATTTGAGAGCTACAATGCTGAGAGAGCATGAAGAAGATTGTTTACTAAATGAATAATAAGAGTAATGACTCAAATATAATAACTCAAAATCAGGGCCAGTAAGATAGCTCAGTGAACTTAGTGCCAGTCCCTGGCACCACATGCTGTGTTGGCCCCATGCCTGGGAGTGCTGAACGGGCCACTGAGACTGGATGGGATGGCTCATGCCTGTAATCCTGGCACTGGGGAGGCTGAAAACAATAGGATCACGGAGAATCTGAGCAGCTCATAGTGATCCTGTACAAGATACATAAAAACCAAAAACCAAACCAAGCACAAAGCACCTCAAAATCAACTGGCACACATGCTGGTAAAGGTAAGGAAACCCAGATGACCAGAAAGCTTTTAAAGTTTGGCAGTGCCAAAATTATCAAAGTATCATTAGCATTATCATTAGTATCAGTGTTAAGAAAGGTAAAGATAATTTTTAGCTATTGTCATACAGTTGTGTCAGCCACAACCTCTCAGGGACTTGTAGCAGTAGGCATTTTTTCTCCTACATCTTGGCTGGGCTGCCTCTGTGCCTGGGTGCAGCTCAGTCTAATTTGGGATTCTGTAGGTGACTTGACTTCCTTCCATGTCTGTCATGCTCATCTGGGGTACACTGCTAAGCCAGGTATGTCTTTGTTATGGTAGTGGCAGAAGGAGGAGTGGATAAGTGGAAAGGTGCAAAGGCTTTTGGGGAGTATCTGTCAGTCCCCTCATTCTCTCTCCAGACTAAGTCACGTTTCCAAGTCCAAATGGAGAACTTGATTTGCTTCTGTTGCCAGAGGAACTTCAAAGCCACAAAGGGGGATGGGACAGCGAGGTGTGAAGGAATGGGACTGTTTGTGTAATCAGTCTCAGTTGGCAACAGACAACTTTCTCTTCAAGTTTATTAGCAGCACTTGAATTAGCAAACCCCAAGGCGAATTTGACTTAAAGGGGCAAAAAAAAAAAAAAAAAAAAAAAATTCCTTCAAAACAATGAACAAGGCTGGAGATTTAGCTCGGTGGTGCAGCTTTTGCCTGGGATGTGTGAGGTCCTGAGTTTCACTTCTGGTACCCAAACCAATCAACCAACCAACCAACCAACCAACCAACCAAAACAATAAACAGTACTGATTCTACTCACCTCATCTACATCAGTTGTATGTTCTTGATGAAAACAGGCTCCATTAGATTAATCATGTGAATGACTAGCAGTGGAATAAAAGATCAGGTAGGTTTTCTTTTGTTTTGTTTTGCTTTTTGTGGTACTGAGGGTTGGACCCAAGGCCAACTTTTGCTGCTCTTTGGATCTTTATTTTGAGTCGGTCTTGCTAAGTTTCCTAGGAGCAGCTCAAAGTTGGGATCCTCTTGCATCTGCCTCCAGAGTGCTGGGATTACAGGCATGCACCAGCTTGCCTGGTGACAAAATAAATTTTAAACCCCATAATCAATTTATAATATTTAAGCCAAATTTCTGCATCATGCAACAAGTCTAGTCCTTAAAGAGAAATCTGTGGGTAAGACCTTCTCCCTCAGGATGGACTTTCACTCTTAAATCAACTTTTGGTGCTGTGAATCTGAAAGGGTCATGTGTATCTGAAATGGAATTTCTAAACAGAATCCCATCACAGCTTTCTGTGTTAACCCTGTTTTCTTAATTAGCCACTGGCATGAAAGCTCAGGGTCAGTAAGAGTTTTGTCCACAACTTGCCCATAGTCACCAAGTCTAATTTTCAATCAAGTGGAAATTCAATCCAAAGAGACATGCGTTTCTAGAACAAGCCGCACACACCCATTGTACCTCCAGCCTTTTCTCCTGTTGGCATTGTTGAGGTGTGGGCCCCATAAAGGAAGAGCACACAGTTGCCCCTTAGTTGTATTTAACCTCAAAGAGGTGCATTTCCCTATGTCTGTGGTCAGACATACAATTTTATTTATTTGCTTCTTATTGGAGATGGGTATGCTTAGTACATGCTCAAAACATGTGGTTCAGGAACAAAGGCTCTTCTAAATTAAAAATTACCATTGGTTAAGAGAAAAATGGCACTGGACAGCATTTTGTATCAGTGTGTATGGATGAGGGTAGGTTCCAGCGCTGAAGAGGGATCTGCAAGGGGCAGAGCAGGAGGTGGAGCTTAGCGGCTTTTTCAGCAGTGAGGACAATTTTCTTGATTAAAAGTTTATTTTAAAAAGACCTCAGGGTATGATATGAGCAGAAACTGGGGAGTCCAGACTTCACAAAATACAGCTTGGATACCCTTCTGGGTCCCGTCCAGAAGGTTCTGCCTAAAATTCGCCTTTAATTCATCTCCTCCTTTTTTATGATGCTGAACCAGAGGATAAAAAGATAAAGGATTGCACAGTCTGGCACATGAGAGCTTCCCCACTGCGTGCTGCTGTTATGGGGAGGAAGTCGCGGTCGCCAACCGCTGTTTTATTAATAATGAGGCATTCACATAAATTCCATGCAAAATTGATTTTTGACTGTTATATAAGAATCAAATACCAGGCTTTAAAAAGTAATTGAGAAATCTATTTGTAATTTACTTTGCCTATAAGAACCCGCTGTCCTGCCATAAACAATTTTACAGTATTTTCCCCCTGTTAAACAGCTATTTTTACACATCTGTTTGGTTTCTCTTCTATGACATGCAGTTGGGAGGTATAATGAATACAGGTTTGAACCAACATGTAGCCACAGTCTCTTTAAGCTTCATCTTCAAGGGGATCTCTTGCAAGTTGTGACAGCATTTTCATCAGTGTGCAGGTGAAGTATGTTAATGGCTAATTATCTGACACAGGGTGTTGACCGAAGGCTCATAAATCCACTCCTGGCAATAGTGCAGCATGAAGTTGCTTAGCCCAGGGAAAGGAAGAAGGAAAAACAGAAATAAAAAGAAAGAGATAGAAATAAAAGAGAGAAGAAAAAAGAAAAAGAGAGACAGGGAGAAAGAGAAAGAGAAAGAGAAAAAAAAAAACAAAAAACCAAAAAACAGAAACAATGATAAAAACCCAAGCCAACAAATCAAAATAGAGTGAAACCTTGGTTTGTGAGTGTAATTCATTCTGGAAATGTGCTTACAATCCAAAGCGCTTGTATATCAAAGCAAAATTTCCTATAAAAATAATGGAAACTCGGATGATTCATTTCATAACCCAAAAATATTCATGTAACAATGGTTGCAATGCTGTAACACAATACAAAAATCACAAAGGAAATACAAAATATACTGAAAAACAAATTAACCTGCGTTTACCTGTGAAAGCCTTGAGGGCTGGTGTGAGGGAGATGAGAGGAGGATTGCTGCGCTAGGTGACTTTCACCGTCGCTGACAGAATTGCTGCTGTCTGCCATTAGCTCAGTGGAGTCTTGTTCTGTTGTGTGGCTTTCACAAGGACCTATCCAGGGGCTGGGGAGATAGCTCTGTGGCACAAGTGCCTGCCTGGCAAGTGCAAGGTTGTGAGTTTGAACCCTGGTCCCACACACAAAAAACAAAACAAACAAACAAACAAAAAAAAGGACCTATCCAATGCCAGTTACTTTTGCCTCCTTTTGAGGACTTTGCAGAAATGCGACATCACATTGTTGTTAAAGAGAGATGTGACTTGCACTATTCCAGTGTTATTTGAGTCTTGCTTTTCTACTAATTGTCACTATGTCCCATATTTTACATGTCCCCCTAATCTCATGTGAAGTGAGGGACTCATCTCAAGTTTTCTCTCCCTCCTCTGCAGACAAGATTTCTGACATAACCAGAGTGGCTGCAGACAGAGATCAAAATCACCAGCCACCCTTAAAAGACTATTACCGTTTTGCATAGTTTTGTTTGTGTGCATTGTGCTATTTTTGAATTCTGTGCAATCTAATAAAAATACTACAGCATTACAATGGAAGCAGAAGAGAATGTACGTGTTGTAACCACATTTATCAAAACAACTTCATCATGTATTTAGTTGGCTGTAATAAATATATATTTTACATTTTGAATGCTAGGAACCTATTATTTTAATAAAAGTTATTATTTTATTATTATGTATTTTATGTATTTCACCTGAGCACAAGAACTTGATAAGTTAGAATTGAAACAGTACAATTTAATAGGGAGAATAAGAATAGCAGAGATATGAGTTTAAGCAGCAGCTCCATGCCTAAGTAGCTTATGCAAATTTCCCATGTTTTTGAGCCCAGCTTGCACATTTGTAAAATGGAGATCATAATGTCTGCTTCACAGGTGTGATGCAATGAAATTTTATATGCAAAACACCTGGCATGTTCACTGTGACTGCATATGAAGTTAGTAAAAATAGGGGCTAAATATAGGCCCTGCAGTGTACATAGATTTTTTTTGTGTGTGTGATTGGGGTTCAAACTCATAACCTTGCACTTGCCAGACAGGCACTTGTGCCATGGAGCTATCTCCCAGGCCCCAAGGTTTTGAAGGGCTTGTGATTGCTATAATAGGTTCAATACCAAGTAGAAAGTCATTTGCTCTGTAGATGGCTTCCCTAAGATGGTGTGCCCTACCTGATCTGAGGTCCTTAAGTGGAACTTATGTACTATACATTCACAGAAGTTCAGAGTGAAGACCCAAACATCCCATGCGAAGCTCTAGTGGGAAGATCTGAAGTTGGACTGAGTTGCTAGTCTGGGTTGCTTTCTACAGGTAGTTCAGAAGCCCTCACTTCCTAGAGGCTTAGGGCACTGAGTGTTCTGTAGGTGCAGTGCTTGGATATTGGCCTTGATGCATTGAAACATCTTTTCAGTTTTTTTCAGACTGTCTCTTTGCTGTTGACTTCCCATCAGCACAGGGATCTCAGTGACAAGACCCTGTGACCAGCATATGTACCTACTGGTCAGCAGCCATTGCCTTCAGTTGCTTACACTCCACAGGGACAGCTTCATAAGAGGTGGGGCATTTTGACAACACAACGAACAAGCACTGGGACTTAGCAGGCCTAAGCCTCTCACTTGACCATAAAGTTGGGGCCAAATCTCACTTTCTACCTGGATAAAATGCCTGGCATACTCAAGGAACTTTCATAGGGAATTGCATTTGGAACTGCATGAGGAGTGGGAGCATGCTTTGCCAACTGTAAAATAAGTCCTATCTTTGGGGTTGCTATAAAATGATGCATCTAATATCTCTGTCCATTTTTCTCATTTTCTCCAGGCACTAGAGCCCTAGAAAGTTTAGTTCCATCTAAATTGACTTGAGTGGAATTCCTATCAAGTTGAAGTGATGGCTACAAATCTAAACATAAACTAGAGCCTTAGACTCCCTGAGTTAGACATTCCCCCCTGATTATCTATTTAACTAACTGTGTAATAGAGGCTGTAGGCTTATATCGTAGAGCTCCAGGGAAGAGAAAAGCAGGCTATGTTATCTGCACATAACATAGAAATGCACATATGGTGCAGTGTATCCACAAAGCAGAGGGAAAATCTGAGGTGAAAGACTTCCTGTTGAATTGAAGGGCATAATATTTTAGAAAAATTAGAATGTTTTTGGTTTTCACTAAGCACTATCTAAACAAGAGTTGATTCCATAAAAAGGTAGAAATATTTACTGTTTTTCTAATGTTTTTAAACAGATATAGTTTCATTATTTAAAGTAAGTAATGATGAGAGATTCATGGGCGTGAAATTAAAAATCAAAAAGTTTTAGATGGACTAGGCAAGCTGAATTTTATAGATATTTTTGTTGTTTTAACTTGTTTTTATAGTCATCTTACTTGCTTACTTAATTGTACTGATTCAGATAGTATTGTGCAAGTAACTGCCAAATTTCTTTGCCCTGAAATCTAGTACCCAGCGGATGATTGGATAAACAGAATGTGACATATCCATATAGTAGAACATTATTCATGTATATGATGCATGTCTTAGTTATTTTTCTTGTTGTTGAAACAAAATACCCAACATCTGCAAGTTAAAAGTGGGAAGGTCTATTTCAGCTCAGTTTATATAGAGAGATTTCAGTCTTTCGTTGGTTGGCTCCAAGGCAGGGTGGCATAATAGAGGGACATCGAAGAGGAAAAATATTCTATGGCGTAGCAGGCAGAAGCCAGGAAACAGCAAGCTTACCTTCTTGCTGTCCCTTTATAGTTCAGTAGGCTACAAGCCTATTGATTGGTATCACCCTTACCCAGGGTGGGGCTTCCCCGAACCACCCTTACTCTCAGTATTATATATTTAATCCACATTCACACACCCTAATCTAGCCACCTGAGAAGCTCCCCACCTATGAGTACATGAGACATTACAGCAAACAAACATCTAGATACAAGTCATAAAAATGTATCAATACATATTACTATATAAATAAGCCCTGGAAACATGCCAAGTGAAAGACATCAGACCCAAAAGGGCACATATTGTATGATATAGTTTATAGGAAATGTCCAAAATAGGCAAATTCATAAAAACAAAAAGTATGTTAGTGACTGCCAAGGCCTTGAGGGAGAAGGGTTGAGAAGTGACTGCTAATGGATAGGGTGTTTCTTTTGGTGGTAGTGAACATGTTCTGGAATTAGTGGTGATAGTTGATCTTATAAATATGCTGGAAGCCACTGAGTTGTACACTTCAGACAGGTGAACACTGAGACACAGAAACAGAAAAACCTATCACAACGAAAACTAGGAATAGAAATTTGTATTTCTACCGTCTCTACCATGGAAGACGAGTAGCCATGGTACAGTGGAAAGTAATGCTGGTCTTGGCTAAGGTGTGACCTCAGGAAAGTGAATGTCTTTTGCTTAGGGTTTGATAATTAATCTACAAATTGAAGATAGTGGGTCCTGTTTTATCTGTGTTATAGGGTTCCTGTGACTGGTAACAATAGCATGCATTTAATGAACTCCCACTATCCATGAAAGAGTAGGCATGGCGTTTTGTATGTCCTAGGACATTCTTCTTAAGTTTTATTTTTATCTGAGTTTTATAGGTAAAAGAAAGAAAACAATGTATGTAAAACTGCTACACAAGTGGGATATATGAAGATATTTCATTTTATAAAATAATTAAGAACAATGATTATTTTTTTCTGTTTATTAAAGTGATATGCATCCAGTGAGGGAAAAAATTAGGAAATATAAGAAGCTACAAGGGAAACAAAACCATTTCAGAACTCCAAAGGAGACAGTAATATCTTTTGCATATCCCTTTAAGATACCTATGGAGGTATACATGTATATTTGTGTACAGTATAATGCTACATCCTATTTTGCCTTTTTAAACTTTTGGCTGGTGAAGTGAAACTCTCAGGCTAGATGAGGTGAAGCAGCTGCTGCTGGCCTCTGCCCAGAAGCTCCCCTCTGAGCTAACGTGTCACTAATTTTGTTCCAATGGGTAGGAACAACTTGTTCAGCAATGGTGAGCTGCAGGAGGAGTTGCAGCCCAGGAGTCTGGACTTGGTCGGCCTGAGGTTGGGATGCCCAGGGTTCTTCACAGTTGATTGGGATGACCCTATCCTTCTTTGCCAACAAGTCGTTTAAGGAGCAGGTAGGTGAGACCCAGTTCTGCCCATGAAATAGGAAGGACAGTCTGTCAGGAACTTTTAGGAAAAAAACTTTCTCCTGCTAAATAGAAACAGGAGGCAAATCCTGCCTTCTGGCCATTGAACTCTGGGAAAGTGAGGAACCACACCTTAAAACTTTGATACCACTAATGCCACGCCAGGCCTAGAGGTGTTCTGTGCCCTGAGCAGATGCTGGAACTAGCGAGCTTCAGAAGGTGCCTCATGTCTGCCTTAGTGCCTGTGTCCCCAAGCCAGTGAGAAATAGTCAAGTAACCAGTATGGAATTCCTTTTAAAAACACATGGCTTTCAAACTCATGCACAATGTTTTAAAATGTAGGGCAGCACATTCGTTTTGATTATGGATGGCCATTTGTGCTTTCTTGTTATTGCATCAACATCAATAATGTCATCCTATTTCCAGGGAATTTTTATTTTGTTTTGTTTTGTTTTGTTTTGAAGTAGAGACATTATGAACAGTCTGAACACCAGCCCCTGCGTTGCCAGTGCTTCTCAGTGTGTGGTTCTAGGAGCCCTGAGGCCCTGTAATGATCTCTGTGAAGCTGAAACAGTATTTACAGCAATGTTAAAGTATTATTGCCCTTTCTCCTCTCATTTCCTCAGAGTGCTCTGTGAGCGTTTCCAGGGGCTGCATGGCTTGTGCTTACCACGAGAGGCTGGACACAGGGCTAATATGAGAGTGGAGCCGGCTTTGATTACCGCAGAAATTATTTACAAAATGTAAAGCAATGCCACTCGTAATTTCTTGTATTTTGGAAAATATATGTGTTTTTCTAAAAGTGTGCTTTTCATTTCATTTTTGTTTTAAAGAGAACAAATAAAACAAGATAATAGGAAGGTAAGAATGGTTAATTCTTTGTGCATTTGTATCTTAAAATTAGTTACTCAGAGTACAAGATATTGGCAGTTAATTGTCCAAGCAATATTAGAAGAAACCTTCCTTTTCAATGAACTAAGACAATTAGTGTAGAAGTCACACATACATGTGTTGCCTTTACCTTTCTTCTTTTCTCTTTTCCCCATCCCGCCTTCTCTTTCCTTTTGAAGTTCCTTCCCATTTTACATGTCTGTTGTACATCTTATTTACTCTTTCACCTCCTCACATTAAGGAACACAATATAATGTTTACATATGTGTGTCTGATTTATTTGACCTATGAACAGTCTTGAGTTGCATCTACTTACCAAAAAGGCCTCCCATTTATCCTTCTGTATGGCTGAGAAGTGCTCCATTATATACCTAGACCACAGCTTTTTTATCCATTCCTAGGTTGCTGGGCATCAGTTGTTTCCAAAATCTAGCTCTTACAAATTTTACTGCTATCAACATGGGTACACATATATTGCTGTGATATGATGCTTTCAACTCTTCTGGGAAGATAACCAGAAGGGAAACAGCTGGGTCAAGTGAGATACTGTAATCCTAGCTTATTGAGGAATCTCTACACCGATTTCCACAGTGGTTGTACCAGTCTACACCACCCCAACAGTGGAAACGAGTTTCTTTATCCCCACATTCCCTCCGGCAGTTATTGGTTAATTTATTGATAATAGCCATTGCTTCCAGGGTGAGGTGGAATTTCAGAGCTGTTTTAATTTCATCTCTTGGATGACCAATGATGTAGAACATTTTTTCATGTGTATTTGCCTTTTGTGTTTCTTCTGCTAAGTGTGTGTTCATCTCAGATGCGTTTCTACATTGTATCTTCAAATTTGGGAGCTCTGATTTTTTGAGTTCTATGTATGTTCTCAATAGTGATCCTCTGAGAAACAGCTGGCAAACATTTTTCCTACGGTGTAAGTTGCCTCTTCATTCTGTCGGTGATTTCTCTTGCTGTGTAAAAGCTTTTTAACAAGGCAAGATTTCAGTTGTTGATTCTTTGTGATAGTTTCTGTGTGATCAGGGTTTTATTCATAGTCATTGCTTACACTAATATCTTTGAGAGTTTTTCCTATTCTGTTTCTAGCAGATTTAATGTTTCTGGGTTAACATTTCGATCTTCAATCCATTTCAAATTTAATTTAAAGCATGGTAAAAGAAATGGGTCCCATTTTAATCTTTGGCATGTACAAAGCCAGTTTTTTCCAGCACCACTTATTTTATTTATTTATTTTTGAATTTTTAAATTTTATTTATTTTTTTTTCTTGTTTCAGAACCTTTGTTTGTTTGTTTGTTTGTTTGTTTGTTTTGGCTTTTTGAGATAGGGTCTCACTATGCAGTTGAGGCTGGCCTTGAGCTCACTTTTGTAGCCCAGGCTGGCCTCGAACTCGCACCGATTCTCCTGCCTCAGCCTCCCTCCCGAGTGCTGGGATTACAGGCGTGAGCCACCACGCCCGGCAACCTTTGTTTGTTTATTCACTCATTTTTATGGCCGGCTCAGCTCGCCCCGAGGGCAGGGCTAGCACAGCATGTGGTGCTGGGGATCGAACCACAGTCCCTGAAGCTGCCCAAGCTTTCACAAGCAGGCGCTTTAGACCACTGAACCATCCCGCCGGATCCCATCCAGCACCATTTATTAAAGAGGCTATTTTTCTTTCAGTGAATGTGTTTGACACCTTTGTCAAAAATAAGGTAGAGGATGTGTGGAGCTGTTTCTGCATCTTCCAATCTATTCCACTGATCCTCAGGTCTGTTTTTTGCCCATACTATGCAATTTGTATTATAGTAGCTTTATAGCATAATTTCATATCAGAGATTGTGATGCCCCTGCCTTGCCTTTTTTGCCCAGGCATGTTTTTGTTATTCTAGGTGTTTTCTCATTCTGAAAGAATTTTAGGGTCTTCTGTAATTCTGTGAGATATGCTATTGAAATTCTGAATGGAATTCCATTGAATCTGTGTAACTGTTTTTAAAAGTATAGCCATATTCACTATAGTAGGTTTTCCTAACACAGGAACAAGCAATATTTTTTCATTTTCTTTTTTTGTTTTTTAGACAGTAAAATAGTAAAACAAGTTAGAAGTGATACAGGACTGCACTAAACAAAACAATAGGAATTCAACAATGCTTGTTGTATAGCATAATATTGTCTTCAAATTTGTTGTTTAGATTAACAGATATAAGCATGGAAAATTGATTTTAAAAGTTATAAGTTATTAAAAAGGAGAACAAAAAGCATTTAAACATTTAAGCTCCTTTCAGTAGACCTGCAGACATCAGCAGTATAATTATCCAAGCTATCCTGTACATGTATGCAAATATATCATTTCCATTTTTTTCTTTCTTTTGTCCTTTATCTTATCCCAGTTTTTCCTTCCCACTGAACAGTTTCTTTTTCACAGTATTTTATTTTACCTTTCAGGTTTTATTTACTTTTTCTGGTTCTTTTCTTTGTTTCCTTTTCTTTCTTTCTTTTTTTTTTTTTTGCTTGCTTGCTTGCTTTTTCTTTTTCCTTGGTTACAGGGTCTCATGATGCAGGTGGGACTCATAGTGATGCTCTTGTCTCAGTCTTCCTCATGCTGGGATTACAGGCATGTACCACCATGACTGGCTCCAGGGCCAGCGTGACATGTGATACCAGGGATCAAACTTGGGACCTTGCACTTGTCAGTCAGGCACTTATGCCACTGAGCTATCTTCCTAGCCCTTTTAGGTTCTTATAGTAGTGAGACTGTGAGCTGCTCGCACATGTGGGCTTGATTTATTTCACTTATGATAATAGTCTCTAGTTGGATCCATTTACCTATAAAAGCTACTAGTTTATCATTTTTTTTTTATAGCTCAGCAATACTCCACTTTGTAAAAACACCACATCTTTTTAATCCATTCTTCAGTTAAAGGGCATTGGGTTGTTTCCAGGATTTAGCTATGACGAATTGTGCTGCTACAAACTGGGTGCACACGGATCTCTGTGGAATGGTGCTTTTCAGTTCTTTTGGAAAAATACCTGAGGTGGGGGGTAAATAGCTGGGTCAAACGGGACTTGTAATCCTAGTTTTTATGAGGAATCTCCACATTGATTTCCATAATAGTTGTACCAGTCTACACTGGTAGAACCAACAATGGAAAAGGGTTCTATTTACCCCCATAACCCCTCCAGCATTTGTTATTGAGTGATAACCATTCTTTCTGGGGAGAGATGGAATCTCAGTGTTATTTCAATTTGCATTTTTTGAATGGCCAATGATGTAAAACATTTTTTCTATATTTGTTTTCCATTTCTGAAGTGTATATTCATCACAGATGCCCATTTTTGGATTGGGTCTTTGTATTTTGGGGGCCTGATTTTTTTTTTAAATTCTTTATACATTATAGACAGACCTTTGTCTGAGGGACAGTTAACTAAATTTTTCTCCAAGGGTTTTCTTTTTACTCTGTTGGTTATTGCTTTTGATGTGCAGAAGCTTTTCAAAAGGATGAGAACCCAGTCATTGATTCTTTGAAGTATTTCCTGTACAGTTTGGTTTTTGTCCAAGAGCTCTCTACCTATGCCTATGTTTGTAAGATTTCTACCTACTTTCTCCTGCAGTAAATTTAGTATTTCTCTTTTGACATTTAAGTCTCTGATCCATTTTGACTGGAGGTTAGTGCATGGTGACAGATATGGGTCTAGTTTTAGTTTCCACATTGTAGAGAGCCAGCTTTTCTTTCACAGTTTACTATAGAGGCCACCTTTCTTCCAGGGAACATATTTGGCTCATTTGTCAAAGAGTAGGTGGCTATGTATGGAGCTGTGTTTGTATCTCCTAATCTGTTCCATTGACCCTCACATCTGCTTTTTTTTTTTTTTTTTTTTTTTTTTGCCAGCACCATGCTGATTTTACCATAATAGCTTTGTAATATAATTTTGAGTCAGAAATTGTGAGGCATTTCCCTTTCCTTTGTTTCCCAGGATTGCTTTTGCTGTTTTAGGTCTCCTCTGGTTCCAGATGAATTTTAGAGATGTTTTCCCTAGATCTGTGAGGTATACTAATGGCATTTTAATTGGGACTGCATTGAATCTGTAAAAATTTTGGGGTTGTGCATGCCTTTGTTGTACCTTTTTTTGGAAACTAAAGCATTCACTAATAAATTAATCCTTCCATGTTTTGCAGTTATTTATCAATTTGGATGGTATATTTACTAGACACAATTGTTAATTTATCTTATGCTATGAAATAATACAGTTCAGCAGTATTTACAAATATATCAATATCAAGAACAACTTGTTGGGCCAGCGAGATAACGAGATAGCTCAGCGGTCTAAAGCACCTGTTTAGGCAAGCTTAGGCAAAACACAGGGACTGCAGTTTGAATCTTGGCACCACATGCCATGCCAGCCCCACTCCCAGTGGCTGCACACACAAAAAGAACAAGATGTTTTAAAATTTAAATGTATCTATTGTATCCTATTTCTTTTCACTTAAAAATTTTATATTTTCTTTCCCTTTTGTTTTTGATTTTGGGTTCATTATATCTTCATGTAATTTTGCATTATCATTTAGTTTTTTTCTGACTTTTGTTCTTGTCGTGGAACTGATATAAAACAAACGTTCAGAGTTCAGACACGTCTGGGTTTAATCCTGACTTTGTCATTTTCTGTCTATGTGATCTGGGAAAATACTTAATATTTCAAAATCTTAATTTCTTTGCAATTGGAACTAACACAACTCATCTTTCAGGAATAATATAAGTACTCAATAAGATAATTACCTAAAACACCTGGTCCACTATTTGCTTTGAATACCAGTGACATTCAACTTTTAATCTATTTATCAATCATCAAGTTTATGAATGTATCAAATTAACCTTTTATTTATTTTTTGTACTATACTTAATAACTTACCAAAGGTTGAAATTCACCTCTATATAGAATTTTGGTGTTCTTTTTATTTTATTTTTCTGGCCAGGTTATATTATTATCATTATTAGTTTTTTTCTAATAAAAGATTTATTTTATTTTTTATTCATTTTAATAAGAAAAAAAATAAAATAACAATGAAACAGTTTCAAAACAGGTTGTTAGGTCAGTTACAATAATTAATACATTGCATATTGTTGTTTTTGTAGTAGTTATTCAGAGGACAGGATGCAGACATATCTTGTCTAAACAATATCAGTGCAGGGGCTTGCTGGATAGCTCAGTTCTTTAAAGTGCTGTTTGGGCAAATGCAGTCAGGCTCAGGGGGCTGCACTTTGATCCCCAGCTCTAGCTTCATGAACGACTTGCCTTCTTTAAGGCATTCTGAACTAGCCAAGAGAGAGAGAGAGAGAGAGAGAGAGAGAAAACCTTCATCAATATTAGTACAAACTTTTATTCTCAATGAAGTAAGAGAAAGTAACTGTATATCTATCCTAACTCTTTTGTGTGTATATATATATATATATATATATATATATATATATATATATATATATTGGTCAGGGTTTTACTTAGAGGAACAGAACAGATATAATACAAGGAATGGATATTAACACAAAATATACAATCTATAAGGAATTATAAGATTGGCTTACAAATAGTCAGCCACAGAGTCAGATGAGAAAGCGTGCAGAGGGCGTCTGCACGCTCTGGACTGAAAAATTAAATCCCAAGGCCTGGACTTCACTGCAGCACTTGGTGTAAGTCTCTATCCGACGGCTGATTGGTGTGTGATGGAAGACTGAAGTGTCTGTAATGGATGCTGAAGAGTCTGTGATGGATGGCGAAAGATCCAAGCTGGAGGCTGAAGAGTCTGCGCTGCAAGCTAGACGATGAAATCCAGGAGGAATGTGAAGACTGAAACTTCTCCAACAAAGCAAAGTCTTGACTCATTCCTCAGCCCTTCAAAAAGTCGCTTTGTGCTCAGTCATTCCTAGGCCCATTTTGTCCTAGGGTGGAACCAATCATACCCCAGGATGGGCCCTTGATCCCGCTCTAGGGAGGAGCCAATCATATCCTAGGCAGGCCCTGGTCACGCTCCAGGGAGGAACCAATTGTACCCCAGAGTGGGGCTCCCACCAACAGGGAATTGGGCCGCTGAGTCATTCAGCCAAGTTGACAAAATGTATCAATCATATATATATATATATATATATATATATATATATATATATATATCGAAATGGTCCTTTATTTACACTTTCGTGAAATTAGCAATACATGACACTAGGTTGTCTAGTGTTCAAAGTAATGTAATTGGTTGGTTACGTTATTTAAATAATAAATAATATAATCTATAATTGAAAATATTTTTATAACTTAGTTTAGATAATTTAAATCTCTTAAGTTATTTGTTTTATCTATTAGTTTATTTAAGGAGATGACATTGTTTTTTTTTTTTTTTTGCTTTAATATATTATGATTAAAATATATAGCATTCAGAATTTCTGATTTTGAAAATTAATTTTTAAATGTTTTAATAGCCTAATTCATGAACATTGCTTCTAAATATTACTTTTTTTTGGCACACAGAAATGTTTGTGTCTGTTTGTCCTTCACTGTGGATTATTTCTTCCATCAGTTAAAAATAACATCTCTGATCTACTGATTGCTTTTCAACTGTTTTCCTAACAACATAAGGCGATTTTCTTTGTTTCTTCAGATCCATCTTGACTTAAAATTCACCTTGTCTGAAAATAAGATCGTTGCTGCAATTATTTACAAATTGTCATTGCAGAATATTTTTTCCTACTTTTTGAATTTTAGTCTATGAATTTATTTTTGGGTCAAATCTGTTTCCTATATACACCTCACCATTTTGATTTTGTTTTTTGATCCATTCTGTGTATTTTGATTGGGAAAATGAAGCCAGTGGCATTGAGAACTATTACTGAAAGCTAGTAACTTGTTCCTGTCATTACGTCCTTTTCCTGTTGCTGATCCCTCTCTCATCCCCCTGCTCCTTCACTTCTCATGACTCCTAATATATTCAGCTAGACTTTTGTCTTTCTTTTTTTGCTTTTAGCTTCATTGTCTCTTTCCATGATAGCTTTTAGTAATTTTTTGGAGTTCTGGCTTGGCAGTCTAAGTTTGGTAAGGTGATCTTTCTCACAGAAATATTTCTCCGTTTCTCACAGAAATATTTCTCTGTTTCTCACAGAAATATTTTTCCATCAATTTTGAAAGATACTTTTGCAAGATATGTTTGTCTTGGTTGGAAGTTGTTTTATGGTTTCGAATGCTTAAAGTTTTTCTGGCCTTTAAGATTTGTGTTGAGAAGTGTGATGTAATTCCAATGGGCTTACTTTCGAGTGATTCTTTTGTTTTCTCTAACACCTTTTTAAAGATTCAATTCTTGTGTTGGACTTCTGGAATTATGGTTAAGATTTGTTGTGGTGAAGTTATTTTCTGATCATGGCTATTTGGGATTCTACATGCCTCAGTTATTTGCATGTTAAATTCTTTCCCTATGTTTGGAAAGATTTCTGCTATTATTTCTTTTTTTTTTTTTCCTGCTATTATTTCTGAAAATAGGTTTTTTTATGGCATTTGTGCTATCTTTTGATATTTAACTACTTCCAGTTTTTTTAAATGAGTCTTGCTTGTGTCACTAGAAGACGTTAGATTCATTTCTCATCTTCTCTGATTTTTAAGCTTTGAATAATTAGTCTGTGGTAGAAGCCCACTCTTTTATTTTTGTCACTTTCATCTCACATTGGTTGTTTCTTTAGTAGAATTTTCAGTCTCCTGAATTTTTGTTTGGTACCTTTCCATGCACTGTAATTCTTTGGTAAAGCATTCAATTATGCTTCATATCATTTGGTTTAGCTCAGCTACATTATTATTAGTGTCTCTGTAAATTTTTGTTTATTTTATAACATTCATTATTAGTGTAGTTATATGTTTTTCTAGCTCATTCAGCACACTATCAATCTTTTTTATCCATTCTGTTATTATTTTGGGTAATTCTTCTCTGGCTTCATCATTTCCTCTCCTTCAGTGTTCCACTGGTCATGTTGGAGGAAATTGGGAGATTTTGGAGACTTTGTATTGCCTCGTCTTCTCATGTATCCACATTTTTTGTGTGTCTCTGTGTGCTGAAGTTTGCAGGTTACTTTTAGTTGAAGACTTTGTTGCTAAGATAGGGAATTTTAAAGTTAATGTCTGCTTTTCTGTGTTACACTCTGTGAAAAGCTAACTAAAAGTGCCACTATTCTGAGATCAATCCATTTGTTTATTTCATTTTATTTTTTTTATAATTTTATGACTTTTAACAAGAAATAACAACAAGAGTTTCAAAACATGTTAGTAATATTAGCCGCAATAATTTTTTTTTTTTTTTGGTCTTTTTGAGAGAGAGTCTTGCTGTGCAGTTCAGACTGGCCTTGGGCTCACTTTTGTAGCCTAGGCTGGTCTCAAACTTGTGCTGATCCTCCTGCCTCAGCCTCCCAAGTGCTGGGATTACAGGTGTGCACCACCATGCCTGGCTCCAGCCACAGTATTTAATAAAACACATATTTTTGTCTTCATAGTAGTTGCTCAAAGTACAAGATGTAGACATGATAACTTTTCTAAACACTATTGGTACAAATATTTCTTCTCACTGAGCTAAAAGAAAGTAGCTGTATGCATGTCCAATATTCCATAATAGTTGTGGGTTATCAGTAGAACTGGCATTCTCGGAAACTGCAACCAACTAAACACAGTAGAAAAGGGGTAAAAAGCATGCCAATCATAAGTCAATACATTTTAATTATAACCATCAATGTAAATGGACTTAATTCTCTAATTAAAAGAAGTAGACTGGCACAGTGGATTAGGAAGCAAAATCTTACAAGAAACACTCTTAACTCATAAAGAAATTCATAGGTTGAAAGTCAAAGGATGGAAAACAATGCTACATGCCTCAGTACCTCAGAAAAAAAGCAGGGGTAGCAATCTTGTTTGCAGATAGTCTGACCTTCAATCCAAGATTAATAAAATGAAATAAAGAAGGCCACTACACACTGGTTAAGGGAAAAATTCAAGAGAAAGAAGTAATACTCAGAAATATGTACACACCCAACAAATAGAGCAGCCAGCTATATAAGACAAATCTTAATGGACCTAAAAAATCTAATATCCAATATCACAGTCTCAACAGGAGACCTTGATACCCCTTTATCCCAAAAATATTTTTTCTAATTTTTTAAAGAATAAAAATATTGTTAAAATATAAAAATTATATCTGATGCAAAATTTCATTTAAAGTAATACGAATGTCAGAATATTTGTTGTAATGCACAGTGTTGTTTTGAACTAGTTATTCATATTACCAGGCATATGCATAAAAAAATTGGAAGAAGAAAGAAAAATATGTAAGAAATTAAGAGAAAAAGGACAATGGAAAACAGGAGACAAAACAAGTTAAGCATTGTGTGCTCCTTTCTATCGACCAGCAAAAGTTCATAGTACAGTTGTCTAAACCATCCTTCCTGCATATATAAATACATCTCTTCAAATCAGTTGATTTTTGGGATGGAAGGCTGAATTGTATTTGGCCACCATCCAATTCTCCAGCAACGGGCCACGCTATTTTTAATGGCACAAAGGCAATCCAGGTATGGACATACAGAGGAAATCAAACAATAGAACAGCTGAGTCATATTGGCAATAGCAATATAATTGGCAACAGTAAAAGCTTTAAAGATATATTATAAGCCAGGCGTGGTGGCTCACGCCTGCAATCCCAGCACTTGGGAGGCTGAGGCAGGAGGATTGGTGCGAGTTCGAGACCAGCCTGGGCTACAAAAGTGAGCGCAGGACCAGCCTCAACTGCATAGCGAGACCCTGTCTCAAAAAGACAAAAAAGGAGCTGGGGAGATGGCTCCGAGGCACAAGTGCCTGCTGGGCAAGTGCAAGGTCGTGAGTTTG
>PVJA010036941.1:0-20723 GCA_004027025.1 Myocastor coypus
TATGCCAGCCCTGCCCTTGGGGTGGGCTGAGCTGGCCATAAAAATGAGTGAATAAACAAAGGTTCTGAAACAAGAAAAAAATAAATAAATAAAATTAAAAAAAAAAAAAAAGTTTAAAAAAAAAAGATAAAAAAAAACAGAAACAAAAAACCCTCCAAGGGCAGGAAGCCAGCATGACATCGCCATCTCCACAGACCCTGCAGGTCTTCTTTTTTTTTTTGTTTCAGAACCTTTTGTTTATTCACTCATTTTTATGGCCGGCTCAGCCCACCCCGAGGGCAGGGCTGGCGCAGCATGTGGTGACGGGGATCGAACCGTGGTCCCTGAAGCCGCCCAAGCTTTCCAAAGCAGGCGCTTTAGACCACTGAGCCATCCCACCAGGCCCATCTAGAAGGCCTTGGTAAGGGGACACCCAGGGCACAGTTCCCCTTTCTAAATCTACGGGGCTGGGGAGATAGCTTGCCTGGCAAGTGCAAGGTCGTGAGTTCAAACCCTGGTCCCATGAAAAAAAAAAAGTTAAATTATGTCTACACTTGACAGCGCTTTGAGATAGGGTTCACCAGCCCCCAACACACAATACACAATGTACACAATGACCACTTGCCCTAGCAACCCTCTAAGCTCTGCCTGGCCCCTAATCACCCATCTATTCTGCTCCTTATAGACCACTGCAGCAGCCACTTGACAGAGGACCACGGTGCTGTTCCATGACTTGACTTTTCGTGTGTATTTTGTTTCTAAGGACACAGAACATTTTAAGGAACAAAAAATGACTTTTTTTTTTTTTTTTTTGCAGGGCCAGTGTTCTAACTCATGACCTTGCCCTTACCAGGCAGGCACTTGTGCCACAGAGCTATCTCCCCAGCCCCAGCATATTTTATTAAAGCGTGTTACTTTACCAAATTGCATCTGCCCATATAGTGAGTTTATCAATAAAAATTGCCAGCTGGTGGGCTGGTGCATGCCAGTCACCCCAGCACTCTGGGAAGCTGAGGCAATAGGACCCCAAGTTCCAGCCCTGCCAGGATATTTAGCAAGACTCGGCTACAAAATTAAAAAGCTAGAAGGGCTCAGGACTCCCTGGGTTCAATTTCCAGTACCGCAAAAAACATTAATTACATAAAGTGGGGGTGATTTTCCCTACTAACTTTTCTCTTGGGGTTTTTGAGAAAATGAAATCACAGGTGAGAAACAGCACGAGGCTCAGAACTGTTTGCAAACACAAAGACAACTAGATGCTTCTGTGAAAAATGTTTATTCCAATTTTCTAAAATCTGCACAAAGAATATTGAAGTTCAGAAAAAGCCTACACAGAATTTCCTTATTTGTTCCCTAATACATTAACAGTCTAATAAGGAAAAAAAAAAAAAAACTTAAAAGATAGTATTGCTCTGGTCTCTCTGCAGTTATGTGACTTAAAACATCCCTGGGTCTGCTGAGGTATAAGCTGCAAACTTTGGTAAAGTTAGAAAAATGAACGAATCCTCTGAAAAAAGCATCAAAAAACCCCAAAATAACACAACCAAATCCTAAGTTACATATTACTTAGTACATATACTACAATAAGCAATTTCATTAAAAAAAAAAAAAAAAGCATTCATTTCCAAATACAAACAAAACAATAAAAAAAAATCCTCTTTTGTAAGTTTCAATTGCTGAGTTTAGGGAAGGAAAAAACAAAAAACCATTTAAATGATGGGGAAAACACAAACCACCCCCAAAACACCCAACTCAGCATCAGGAAGAAACAAACACGTAGTCTTCAGAAAATCTGCCTGGCATTTTTCAATAATTCAGTGCTAAAAAGGAGGAGCCCGGTCTCAAGGACAAGCGGAGACACCTGGACGGGCTCCACACCTGCTCCGCTGTCCCCGGGGGCCGTGCCGGCCCCACACGGAGGTGAGGTAGCTACGTGCTGTCCACCTGGTGGGCTCCCCAGGGACAGAGGACAGGCAGGCAGGTCTGAGACCCCTGTGGGAGGGAGGGCTCCTGCGGAGAAGCCCTGTCCCCTTAAGAACCTCGTGGCAGACAGCGGGGGCCCCCACCAGGAACCATACTGCTGCCATCAGAATGATCAGCTTGGACACCGGGGTGGAGGAGACCCCCAAGCCCCCAAACTTCACAGATGGCTCTGGGCAGCCGTATGGGTACCTTTTTAGCAGGCGGTGGCTGGAGCCTCTGAGAGCTCCTTGGCACGAGCAAGAGACGCAGCCTCGGGCCGCGTGGCTGATCCTATCCTACGCAGATAAATTGCAGCTTTACACTTTGATACAACTTAAACCAAATGCTCACAAGTCCAACTTTCAGTTAGAACTTGGAAACTCCTGAAGATGTATACATTTAAACAACAAAAACAAAATTAGTGAAGACAAGGCTTTCAGGGAACAGAGGGGCAACTACACATTTAAGTTAAGCCCACCAGGGAGCAGGCCAAGGCCGGGCACCAGGACAGGGTCTGGCGCCGCCGCAAGTGCTCAGGCATCACCGGCCGCTGCCGTAGCCGGGGAAGAAATGGTTGAGGATGCTCTGCAGCGCTGTGTTCACCTGCATGGCGTAGCCGCGGCCCAGGTCGTAACGGCAGGCCGGGCAGCTGAAGACCTGGGCACGGAATGACCTGTCCAGGCAGTCCTGCAGACAGGGCAGCCAGTGAGGCCCAGGCTCCGGCTCCACACCACTCCCTCCCACACCCTGCCCAGTGCGCGATGCCCGCTGCCAGCTTGGCCTCCACAGGGTCCTTGAGAGATGCCAGGCTCATCTGCTCCTACACTGGGACCCGGGCTGGCTGCCAGGCCTGTCGCCACTTCTGAGGCCCTTCTGGCCTAGCCCTGCCACCCTACTGCTTCTCCCTGCACGTGACAGCCACACCTGCCCAGGGGTGGGCTCAGAGTGCCCTGCACCAGTGCCTAAACTAACCAGGGGCCCAATAAACACCCACTGTGGAGGCAGCAGAAGCCAAGAGAAGGAAGCAAGCAAGGCCCAGCGTCCACATTCCCTCCAGGTCCTAGCCGTGCCTACAGTGCTGCTCCATTCTCCCTCCTCTTCCAGGAAGCCATCCTCCCTGCCTGTGACCCTGATCCTCCACACACAACAGGCTGGTGCCCTCAGCATAGAGCCCTGCAACACATACCTTGCACACATTGTGTTGGCACATGGTGGTGACGGGCTGGAACACCAGCTCCTGGCAGCAGATGCACTGGAACGTCTCCTCCACCTTGCTCAGGAACACCTGGAACTGTGCATAGCCACACTCGCCGGCTGTAGCCCATAGGACCCCCAAGCCAAGCAGGAGCAGCTGGGTAACCCATCCTATGCCAAGGAGCTGCCCAGGGCCCCCTGTGGGCCTGGTGCGGGGATCAGAAAGGCCCCTCTGGGCCTGGCAGGATGGCTCAGTGGTCTAAAGCGCCTGCAGGCAGCTGGAGGGACCACTGTTCGATCCCCGGCACCACATGCTGCGCCAGCCCTGCCCAGGCTGAGCCGGCCATAGAAATAAATAAACAAACAAAAAAGTAAAATAAAATAAGAACTTAAAAAAAAAGAAAGGCCCCTCACACACGGGCTTGGCAGGTGTCAAGACAAGCAGGAAAGTCAGGCACAGCAGCGCACACCTGTCATTCCACACTCGGGAGGCTGAGGCAGGACTACCACAGGTTGGGCCCAACAGGGCTTCACGGCAAGTTCAAGGCAGGAGCCTTGCAAGGAACAAGAAGAGCTTTCCCCAGACACAGGGTGAGCAGAGCACACTCCATGAAGAAGGCTCGTCAAAGAGACCAGAAGGAATGGGAGGCTGGGTGGGGAGCCCAAGACATCCATAGCCCATGCCTTCAAGTATGTCCCCTTGCCTAGCAAGGGATTTTGCAGATAAGAACACACCAACACAGGCTGGGTGGCGCAGTGCACTCCTGTAGTCCCAGCACTCAGAAGGCTGAAGCGGGAGGGTTGTTGAGTCCAAGACCCAGACTCACAATGTCTAAGAGAAAACTACCAAACAAGCCATGGGGCCATGGAGACTAGCCCTGCCCAAGGCTCCAGAACAGTGAGAGCTTAAGTCTGGGTTGTTCTGAGCCACCAGGGTCAGGGGCTTATATGACAACAGTACAGGACACTCACACAGGTCAGGGATGCTGAGCCAGGACTGAGGAGGGCATGGTGGCTGGATGCCTGCAGCCCCACACTGGCAACGACCGACCAGTGTCGCACCCTGTGAAGGGCAGGAAGACTAAGAGGTGGGCCTGGCTTTGGGGCCTCAGAAAGCTTAACACAAGCCTCCAGGTTCTGATCAAGCAATTCCCCACCTAGGAACCACCTCGAAGCTAATCAAAGCAGGGTATGAGAAAGACATTTATACCTCAAGAGGGGCCCGGCAGGATGGCTCAGTGGTCTAAAGCACCTGCTTAGGAAAGCCTGGGCGGCTGCAGGGACCGCAGTTTGATCCCTGGCACCACATGCTGCGCTAGCCCTGCCCTCAGGACAGGCTGAGCCGGCCATAAAAATAAATAAATAAACAAACAAACAAAAGTTCTGAAACAAGAAAAAAATAAAAATAAAAAGTTCTTAAAAAAAAAAAAATATATATATATATACATACACATGTATATATATATATACACATATATATACACACACACACACACACACACATACACACATATACATATACCAGCTGGGCGTGGTGACGCACACCTGTAATCCCAGCACTTGGGAGGCTGAGGCAGGAGGATCAATGTGAGTTCGAGACCAGCCTGGGCTACCAAAGTGAGCTCAAGGCCAGCCTGAACTGCATAGCGAGACCGTCTCAAAAAGACAAAAAAATAAAATAAAATAAAAAAACATATACATATACCTGGGGACACAGCTTAAAAGTGGAAGGAGGGACAAGGTGTGGTTTAGCCCAACACCAGAATATTACTCAGCCACATAAAGGAGGGAAGTCCTGACACTGCGACATCAGGGATGAACCTGGAGGCTGTGCTGCTCGCACTGAGCCAGACACAAGAGATCACGCCCTACAGTCCTACTCCCAGGAGGCCCTGGTGTGGTCAGAGCCACAGGGACATGATAAAAGGTGGTGGTGGCAGGCTGAGGACAGTGCCCAACGAGGAATGCGCTTGACAACCTCGCTGAGGCGTGTGCTTAAACGTGTTCTGGCCAGCAGCTGCTCCATAATGCACATCACCAGTGGGGGCCCACACCTGGGTGCCACTCACCAGGCCTTCCCTGAGTGCCGTGAGGACCTCTGTCCACAGCTTAGCGTTGCTCTCGTCTGCCTTAATGAGCTTGTTCTGCTCGGCCGTGAGGTTGTAGGGCTCCAGCTTGGTTTTCTTGGTGGTCCGCACCCCAGAACCACCCTGGCCTGGAGAGGACAGCGAGTCAGGGGGCACCTCTGCAACACGGGGCACAGGAAGGGCAGGCAAGACACTCACCTGCCGGCTTCCGCTTCCACTTTCCCTTCTTGGAGGGCGACAGGTCCTGCTGCTCCTCCGACGCCCTCTTGTTCTCCTTGTCCCTGTTGGCCAAGGCTTCCAAATAGCCCTCTGGATACTGCACAACACAAGACAGTGAGACGGCTGCATCCCAGCGCCAGGCCTCACGGCCACTGTCGCCCAAAAGTGCCTGGTCCCCAATCCCTCTCCTACAGACCAACTGACAGAGGCTGGGGTGTGGCTTCAGGGTGAGCACCTGCCTAGCACTGCGAGAGAAAACACCCGTGCAGGGCCAGCTTGAGCGACGTGGTGAGCCTTCAGCCTCCACAGAAGAAAGCTACAGTCACAGTGACTTCCAAGGTCACAAATAAATCTGCCCTGCCAGAAGTGATATCCAGGCCTCGCTCCCCTAGTGCTCAAATTCCTGGTAGCATAAATGCATTCAGCTGAAGCAGGAGGATCAGTGCGAGTTAAGAGACCAGCCTGGGCTACAAAAGTGAGCTCAAGGCCAGCCTGAACTGCATAGCAAGACCTTGTCTCTTTTTTTTTTTTTTGTCTTTTTGAGACAGGGTCTCGCTATGCAGTTGAGGCTGGCCTTGAGCTCACTTTTGTAGCCCAGGCTGGTCTCGAACTCACACCAATCCTCCTGCCTCAGCCTCCCAAGTGCTGGGATTATAGGCGTGAGCCACCACGCCCGGCTAAGACCGTGTCTCAAAAAGACAATAAATGAATAAATAAATCATAAATTTTTAAAAAATGCATTCAGCTGAGCCTTGTGGCACCGGAGTAGGCACAACCTGGTTCTCCACGGCAATTAAGATTCCTGAAACAGTGCCCAGCATTCATGAGTGCAGCGAGTGCAGGGCAGGAGCAGCGAGCAGCAGAGTTAGTGCACAGGCAGCACTGGGCACAGAGCTCTCAGAAGACGTGGACCGACTCCCCCCGAGCAGCTCTGGCTCCACCATCTGCAGGCCCTCCTGGCTCATCCTTGCTTTCTTCAAGTAGGTAGAGATGACATAGAGGAAAGGCCAGCTGCCCAGGAATGGGACCCAAAGCCCTCCACAAATGGGCTCGCCAAGGAGGTCTAGCTCTCCCTCTACACAATGTGCAAACCGTAAGTGCCACGCCAGTCCCATACCTGGGACAGAGCCACATCTATACCACATAGCCACAGAGACTCAACACTATGGAGCCCAGGGGTTGTTTGGAAAAAGGCTCCAGCCAAAGAGCCCTGATCCTGGGCAACTGTCATTTAAGGACTCAAAAGGCTCCTGCTCTACCCAGAATGGACGCCCAAAGACAGCAAAAACTGGACAGCAGGGCCACTAGTGGGTGGCAGGCCAAGGCACACCTGCATGGTCAGCCCCAGCTTCTTGATGCGGTCCTTCCCTTCCTTTGTCCAGGGCCCAGGCTCATCGTCGTCCCTCCGCAGGAGGTAGCGCCATACGAGGAAGCCAGACTTGCCCTTCTCAGGCCAGTACTTCACAACCTGCAGGGAGAGACCCAGTGCGGATGCTATGGCAAGGAGTGTAGCCTGCAAGGGAGGGACTGCTGAGGGGCGTGGCCTGGGAGGGCATGCAAATGAGGTTCAGGTGAGGGGCGTGGCCTGGGAAGCGTTCCTGAGGGTTGTGGTAAAGGGTGTGGCCAGTGGCGAGGACCAGACAGGGAACGTCAGGGGTCACAGCAAGCGCCTTGATCCCTGAGCTGTTCAGGAGCAGGATCAGATGTGTTAATGAGGAGTGTGGCTTAGGACCAAGGTCAGAGTTCCCCCTGGGGGCATGGCCAGGCGAGTGGACATAGCCAGTGGTGCTGCTCACCTTATAGATGCCGTCATAGCGGTTGCCCTCGGCGGGTGCGTACTTGCTGTGCTTGCCACCTTTCATGTTCCTCACCACCCGCACCGGCTTCCCCGAGCGCCAGTTTGTGGCCTCGTTACCCTTAATGTCGTCAATGGGTGCAAAGCAATTGAGAGCCAGCGCCCTGTGGGAGAATCGAGACCCGACCTGCTGAGCTGGGAGTAAGCTCCATAAGAGCACGCTCTGGAGAGGTGGTGGTGGCAGCTCCCGTTTCTGCCAAGAGTGGCACATTCATTCCTGCCCTGCCATTTCTCAACATTTTGGACCTTCTGGCCAATTTCACTGGAAAAATAAGTAGGCTCTGAACATTGGCTCATCTCTCTTTCTCTGATGCCCAGAGGGAAGCACGTATGGCCACGGCTGTCCACGCCTCCTTTACTTTCTCCCCATTATCTTATCTACACTGACTGTCTACACAGCAGATAGCAGCCCTGCAGCACAATTTCCCTGCAGCAGTCACTGGCCTTGTTTCCCAGATGCCTCTGGCCTGTTACCCCACTAGGTTGTCCAGTATCCCAGCCTTCTCCTTTCAATTTTATGATGTTTCTAATGCTAGAAAAGCCCAGCTCCATTTGGCACTGGGGGACAGCAAGCTTGGCCCATGGACCAGGTTTTTTTAAATTGTTGTTTATTGCAGTACTAGGGATTGAAGCTCACTCAGGATTTGGCACTTGCCAGGAAGGTGCTTGTGCCACTGAGGTAACTCCCTGGCTCATATGACTGGGTTTTGGGTTTTTTTTTTTTTTTTTTTTTTTAATGAGCAGAACAAATTTATTAGAAGAAAGAAAGCTCCCATCCAAGAGAGAGACAGAAGGGGGGTCCTGAGTGCATGTCCCTCTCCTGTGACCGGGTTTTTGCAAAGAAAGTATTACTGAATAGCCCCAGTCATTTGCTCCCAGATACCACCTGGCAGCTGCAGCACCACAACAGCAAAGCCACGGATCTTCCATGAAGACTAAGGGCACAGCAAGCTGGACGCACGCAGCTGCCCTCACTGAGGGTGTAGACAACCACACAGCTTTAGCAACAAGAAGACAGAATGGAGTCTGGCTCTTTCGTGCCCCTGGCACATGCTGTGTGGGCAATGCACCTGCCAGACCCAACCCCCAACCAGAACCAAGACACATAGGGCATGTGTCTGGGGAAAGCCAGGACAGCACAAACCTGTTGGTGTTGGTGAGCTTCTGATCACTTGACTGCTCAGCAGTCCGCTTGTTGCCAGAGAGATCACGGCCGCCACTGCCTGTGTAGGTGAAAGAATTCCCATTGTCCTGCAACAGAGAAGAGGGGCCACATCAGTCTCCTGCCTGCCCACAGAGGGGAGCCAGGCCAACAGCCTACCTACCACCAACTCAGTGAGTGACAAAGAGCCAAGGGGTGCAGATGATAATGTGAGATGGGGCCCAGGGAGCTGCAGTGGGAAGGGAACATGGGGTTTGGCTGCTGAGGAAACAGGAAGGTGCTGCCTCAAGAAACTACATCAGATGACTATACGACACTCTGGGAGGCAGGCGGCAAGGCAGGAGGCAGGAGGCCAGCAAGCTCCAGCCCAGCTGGGCAACTTAATGCCTTAGCAAAGCCTAAACTCAAAATTTAAAAACTATGAAACTTTTCAAAAGGGCATGATTAAGTAGCCCAGTGCAAAGGCCCTGGGTTCATTCCAGTACTGGGAAGAAAAAAAAAAAAAAAAAAAGGTCATATAACATAGCAACTGCACTGCTGCAGGCTACACCCAGGAGACCTGAAAGCAGACCTGGGAGCCACACTTGTGCACAGTGGCAGCGGGAACACCTAGGTGTCCAGCAACAGGTGAGCAGACACACACTGGGGTCTATCCCCATGCACCGTGAAAGGGAAGCAGTCCTACCACCCCACTCCACCATGGATGGACCTTAAGCTGTGCTGTCCACGACTGAGCCAGGCATAGGACACACTGTGTGTCCCAGAAGGCCCAGCGCCATCAGATCCACAGAGAGAAGTGGGTGGTAGTGACCGGGGTGGTGACAGGGGTGATGACAGGATGGGGGGTGGAAGGCCCTGCAGGTGGGTGTGGTGGGAATGCACTTAGCACAGTGAGCCATACAGAAGACCCTCTTCACAGAAGGGACTATGCTGTAGGACTCCCCAGTGAATGTCAAAAGCCTGAGTTGTACTGAACTTATATTTTGTGGACAGTGTCTCAAATATAACTGAGGCTGGCCTAGAACTCATGCATATCCTCCTGTCTCAGCCTACTGAATGCTGGGATTACAGGCATGCATCACTATCCCTGACTCCAAACTCCTATTTAATGATTTTTGCATCTTAAGTATCCTAACTAGCACAACTTTCTTTTTCCTCCCTCACAACTCCAGGCAGATCTGCTCTTGGCAACTTCTGCATACAGTGACTATAAAGTCATCAACTTTATCTTTCCACTTATGAGGAACACTTTCTGCTTTCAGCTAGCACACACATTGCCAACATAACTCTTCTGTTGTTTATGGGCCCCCCCAAATAAACAAAGGAACACAGTGCTATGAAACCACAGGTTACTGGCTCTTATAACCAGAATGGCTGCCTGGTGAACAAAGGGAGGGTAGCTCACACCATGTGGAGACATTGAACCAAGGATAAAAGTGAGCACATTAGAATGTATCATGCCATTCGGAATGCATGCTACTCAGTGCATCATGCCAACAGAACTCTAAATGTTGGTTAGATCTGGAATTTTCCATTTACTATTTCTCCTTTGTCTTTTTTTTTTTTTTTTTTTTTTTTTTTTTTTTTTTTTTTTTTTTTTTTTTTTTTTTTTTTTTTTTTTTTTTTTTTTTGTACAGGGTCTCACTACATAGCTCAGACTCGTACTGATCCTCCCGTTTCCTGCGTCCCAAGTGCTGGGATTACAGGCACACGCCACCACACCTGGACTTCATTGTCAGCTCAGTGCACTTGAGAGCAAGTCCAGGAACCAAACCCTGGCCCCTGCGCTTCCCTAAGCAAGCACTTAAGTCTACTGAGCTATACCTCCGGCCCTTCCATTTACTATTTCTTACCCATTCCTGACAGAAAGTCAGTGTAGAAAGCAAAAATCTTGGAAAGGAGCAGGCAATTAACACACTTAAAGATGAACATACAATAAACCAGGTGTGGCATCACACACCTCTAATCCCAACATTCAGGAGCAGGGCAGAATTGACCAGAGTACAAGGCCTGCCTGGGCTACAGAGTCAGACCTTGCTTCAAAAACAAGACTCAACGGAGAAAAAAAAAAAAAGTGAAACCACCCCCAACTCACGCACTTCATCGTCCTCATAGCCCCCGGCCAGGACCAGGGAGTAGGCCCCATCGTTGCTCCGGCCATGGATACCTGCAACGTGAGGCCGATGGACGCCAGACTCGCTGACCTGCAGACACCAGAGACAGATGGCACCGTCAATAGTAACCACAGAAGAGCAGGCCCTCGTCCCCCACCTCAGGAGGCCTAGTGCTCCCACCTTGTCCTCAGGTGGCTGCACTGAGGGGGCTGGGCTTAAAACCAAGCACTCTGCACTCTGCACTCTGCACACCATGGGTGGCCCTGCGGCTCACCCAGGACAAGCCAGCTCTGCAGCAGGACAGAGCCTGGGGACTACTCACTCACAAGTGGCTGTGAGCCCGGCCACCTACCAACCTTCCCCCCGAGGTTCTCATGACTGTGCTGCTGCTGGCCCAGAGCAGATGGAGGCAAGGGACTCCACTCAGGGCCAAGGACACCCGTAGGACCCTCCCAGCCCCATGTCAGCGTATCTTGTCTCTTCCATCCCAGCACACAGTCCGGAGGCTGTCAAAGGACAGGGGACAGTGCACTACACTGACCTACCACGCAAGAGGCCCGGGCAGCCATACACGGAACCTCAAAAAACAAAACCAAAACTAATACTAGCCAGATGCAGTGATGCACACTGGTTGTCCCAGTGCTCTGGGACGCTGAAGTGGGAGAATGGCCAAGTTCAAGCCCAGCCTGGGCAACTTAGCAAGAGCCTGTGAGTAGCTCAGCGTGCAGGCCCTTGTTTTAATCCTCAGTAAGAAGAGCCCAAACCCACCCAATGCTGCAGGTGGCACTGAGTGCTGATGGAGCCACTGGAGGCAGAGGACATCAATTGGTTCTGCCCAGTGATGTCAGCTCTGCCCTGGCACAGTGACCTTGGGGCACGGAGCAGTCAAGAACCTCTGTGCAGTTCAGGCTGGGCTTGTACTCACTCTGTAGCCCCAGCTGGCCCGGAACTCAGTGATCCTGCCTCAGCCTCAGTGCTGGCATGACAGGCATGCACCACCCCACCCAGCTAGCAGTCAGAACTTAACGTCTATGTTCCTGGGCTCCTAGGCATCCACTCTCTTTCCTGGGAGCTGAGATGTCCACAGCACATCACCATGCCTGAAGCCCCAAAGCAGACGTCACCAGTACCTGCACGCGGAACCGCCACATGGTGCCCACAGGGATGCCCGGGATGGGTCCATAGTGATTGGATGGCACAATGGTACACTCTTTTGTGCGCCCCACACACGCCATGCCCTGCACACAGACACAGAAGGGACAGCCATGAACACATGGAGGAGAGGAGAGTTGGTGGCCTGGGTGTGGCCAGGGGACCCGCCTCACCTTGCCCCAGTCCCGCTGCGAGGATGATGAGGCTGATGCCATCTTCGCCTTCTTCTTGCTCTCTCGTAGCCTCTCCCCTGCCAGCACCACCTCACTGGCGTCATTCCGGCAATCAGGGCAGTACCTGCGGCCACAGGGCGTGTCACCCACAGCGACCAGCGGTCAGCCCTCAGTGGCCAAGCACCTCTATCACTTCCACAGTCATGAGTTCCCATGCAGCAGAGTCAAGCCAAGGGACTTGGGGTAAGCACATGTGTGATCCCAGGTCCCTGTCGTAGCATCGGCGGCACTGTCCCCTTCCTGCATCCCACAGCATGGACAGAGGCTCCCTTCATCCTCCTGCAGAGAGCCTCACAGCCCCTCCCCACAGGACAGCACAGCCACTGCCAACACAGGAATGGCACGGGAACACGGGGCATGGACTCTGGCCTGGAGGACACACCCACCCATGCCCAGACAAGCCCCTCAGTCCTCTCACCACTCCTCCTCGGGGGGCACACTGGTGAGGGGGGGGTCCAGGCAGTACAGGTGGTATGCCATGTCACACTCGTCACACATTAGCTGCTTGTCAGGCGCCTCCCGGCCCCCGCAGCGGTGGCAGGCGCATATGCGGCACAGCTTGTTGGGGTCATCCTTGCAGTACTTGCAGGACGGGCCACTCTTGCCTGTTTGGGAGGGCGGGATCAGTGGCCACAAGAACAGACAGGACAGAGGGAGGATCCGCGCACACACCAAAGCTCAGAACTCACGTTTCATGGGGTTCTCGACCACGGGAGGACCTTCACCTGGAAGCTCGATCTTGAAGACTTCGTCCACAAAGACGATGCGACAGTCATTGAGGGAATTGTCCCTGCAGGAGGACATCCCGCAACATCAGTGGACCACTGCCTGACCCCAGCCTAGGGCCCCAGGAGGAATTTGTTGTTCAGTCGGTACTGGAGATGTAACCAGGGCCTGAGAGCTACAGCTCCACCACTTTTTGTAGTTGAGACACGCTCTCACTATGTCTCTCAAGCAGGAACAAACTGGACAGCCTCCTGCCTCAGCCTTCCCATGCAGGATTACAGGCTTCCACCACCACACCTGGCTGGAGGGTTTTGTCCTCATGCTATTCTAGCTGTATGTGGATACCACAGGCTTTAATGGGTCAGGCAGGAGATCTGCAGGCCCCAAGCAGGAGCTGAGCTAGTCTCTTGCCAAGTCAAGTCCTGCTGAATGAGACAGAAGACAAAAACAAATCATGGCTTCAATACCGGCTGTGTTTGGGAGAGGTTCAAACCTTTGGGCACACAAGGCCAATGAGAAACTCAGCTGCAAATAACACTAAGAGAGGCTAACCAATTTGTCCTTAAAAAAACAAAAACCTCCCAAAAACCAGGCATGGTGGTGATAACACAGCTGTCATCCCAGCTGAGGTGAGGAGGCTGGAGCGACAGGATCACCATGAGTTCTAGGTCTCAGAAAAAAAAAAAAAAAGCTCCTATCATAGAAAAGGAGTCACTTGGGCCGGCCGAATAGCTGAATAACTCAACAGATTAAAGCACCTGCTTAGGCAGATGCAGGACCAGGGTTCCATCCCTGGGCCAGCCAATGCCAGCCCCACCCTGGGGCGTACTAAGAAGGTAATTAAAGACGAGGTGGCATGGTGGCAGCACCCTGTAACCCCAGCACTTCGGAGGCTGCAAACAGGAGAATCACCATGAACACAATCTACATAGTGAGACCCTATAACAACCAAACACATTAAATAAACAAAACAGCCACTGGGGCTAGTATGTAGCTCTGGGATGCAGTGTGTACTTACTAAGCCCTGAGCACCATATCTCTGGCACCACAAAAAAGCAAAACGAAACAAAAAAAGTCTAGATGTGGAGGTGGTAGTACAAAACTAGAATCTCAGCACTTGGGAGGCTTAAGGCAGAAGCACAGCAAGTTCAAGACCAGCTTGAACTACAGAGTGAAACCTTACCTCAAAGAAGCCAGAGACAAACAGGCATATCACATAATAATGAAAAGGTCGGGGCTGGGGAGATAGCTCCGTGGCACAAGTGCCTTCCTGGCAAGTGCAAAGTCATGAGTTTGAACCCCAGTCCCGCAAAAAAAAAAAAAAAGAAAAGGTCAAGTTAGCAAAGCGTGGCATGTCCTAATTTCAGCATTCAGAGAAACTGAGGGGAAGGACAGCAAGCTGGAGCTCAGCCTGGGGCTACGCAACAAGGCCCTGTATCAGAATTTTTAAAATTGGGCCGGGCGTGGTGGCGCACGCCTGTAATCCCAGCACTCGGGAGGCTGAGGCAGGAGGATCGGTGTGAGTTCGAGACCAGCCTGGGCTACAAAAGTGAGTTTAGGACCAGCCTGAACTGCATAGCGAGACCCTGTCTCAAAAAGACAAAAAAAAAAAAAAGAATTTTTAAAATTACGAAGGGTGGGGCCTGGCGGGATGGCTCAGTGGTCTAAAGCGCCTGCTTGGAGAAGCTTGAGCGGCTTCAGGGACCGCGGTTCGATCCCCCTGCCCTCGGGGCGGGCTGAGCTGGCCGTAAAAATGAGTGAATGAACAAGCAAAGGTTCTGAAACAAGAATAAAAATAATAAATAAAAAAAATTTTTTTTTAAATAAAATTACGAAGGGTCAGAGATAGATGCAGCTCTGTGTGAAGGCTCCAGGTATAATCCCAAGACCCATACATGTGCACAGAGCACCAATTTGCTGAGGGGATGCATGGGTCATAAACAGGCACCAGACAAGAACACCTCAGAATACACGCAAAATCTTGAGTACACCGCACCGTGGTCCAGTGACAGAACTACAAGACAAATTCCAGCCACAGCGGATCAGAGGCACATGACCCCCATGGCAGGAAAACATCTTGTTCTCCCTTTTCCTTCAAGTACAATGCAGCCATCACCATAACAAGCCAAGACTCACACTTCAGAGACAATCAGAGATTGCGCTCTCTGACCATGATGAAGCCAAACAACAGGCCACTAATGGAAACCCAGTGGGAAAATTGCTAAACACTTGGAAATGAAACAGCACCTCTCTAAACACACTGTGAGTCAAAGACAAGCCTCAAGCCAGCACCGTGTCCCACGCCCGCAAGCCCAGCCCTTGGAAGGCTGAGGCAAGACGAGCCACGTACAAAGCCAGGCTGCACTCTAAAGGGAGGCCAGCCTCCCAACCCACACACACAAAAAAAGTCTGCAGCAAAATGAAGTACATGGAAAAGCAGTTGAAACTGCTTTAGGGGGAAGATGAAGGCTCACAGAAGAGAAGGAACCGTTTCAAATCCACACAGACCCTCTCCTTAGAAACCAGAAAAGAAAAATCAACCCAAAGCAAGCAGAAGACAAGAGAACTTCTTGTTTTGAGAAGTCAGGGGATGGGGTGGGAGGGTTTTCTTTTCTTTTTCTTTTTCTTTTTTTTTTTTTTTTTTTTAAGGCAGAAAATTTAAGTCAAGAGCAAAAATTGGGGCAGAGAAATAAATAGCTCAGGGCACAAGTGCCTGCCTGGTAAGTGCAAGGTCCTGAGTTCGATCACTGGTTCCACAAAAAAAAGGGGGAAATTGCAGAAAAATATCAACAATTACACACACACACACACACACACACACACACACACACACACACGACAAACTTCTAGCAAAATAAAGACACAAACTCCCACAAGCACACCAACTCCCACAAACAGAAGACATGTGACGACAGCACAACAGACCTGACCTTCAAACCCTGAGAGCATGAGCAGCTGTAGGCTCAGGGTGAGCCTGGGCAGAGGGGCTGCTGGACAGCACACTCCTTGCTCCAAGCCCCATTGCTTCTCTGGATTGTTGAGTAAGCAGAAAAGGCAGCTCAAGGCTCAAACTGTCAACCCATCGCCCTGGGAAGCTGAGGCATGAAGACCTCAATTCCAAGCCCCCAGCCTGGGTAATTTAATTTAGGGACATAAGGAGACTCTGTCTTAAAATGAAAATTAAAAATAGGCCATGGAGCCGGGGATGGTGGCGCACGCCTGTAATCCCAGCACTTGGGAGGCTGAGGCAGGAGGATCGATATGAGTTCCAGATCAGCCTGGGCTACAAAAGTGAGCTCAAGGCCAGCCTGAACTGCATAGTGAGACCCTGTCTCAAAAAGACCAAAAAAAAAACAAGCCTGTGTAGCCAGGATAGTGGTGCACACCTATATTATCTCAGCTCAGAAGGCTGAGGAAACAGCACCATTAGTAGTTCAAGGTCAGCCTGAAGGACATAGCAAGAGCCTGTCCCAACCACCACTGCCACCCACATACACCAAGAGAGAAGGCTCTGGTACCCCACCTCTGCCCCAGACCTTCTGGCCTTCCTGGGGCTTCACCACCCAGAGAGCCCACAGAAGACACCAGAAGCCTGGCAAGGAGCCCTGGGCCCAGCCCAGCCCACACTTACCCGAGCCTGACGTTGGCATACAGCTCTCGTCCCGTGCGCGTCTCACGCTTCCTGCAGATCTCAGCATCGTACCAGAAGCCGCGCTCCTTGGGGTGGTCGGTATTGTAGTTCAGCATGACAACCTGGCCTACCTCCAGCTCATCCCACTTGAGGATGGTTTGGGCACGTGCACGCACGTCCTGAGGTTTCATGGTGACCACGCCATTCTCAGGGTAGCTGGTAGGGGAGAAGCCAGCCTCAAGCACAGAATGCAGAAAGCCCAGGGGCACCCAGAGAAGGCCCCAAGCTGCAGCACTCAGGTGCCCTGACACAGGTGTGTGGGTCACAGCTGAGCCCCATTCTCCCTAGGAGAGGAAATCTGCCAGGTGCACTCTCAGAAACAGCATCCCACGCTGAGCTCCATATGTCAGTTCACCCCTGTCATCCCAGCACTCTAAGAGTCTGAGGCAGGAGGATAATACGAGTCCAACCTAGACTGAGCAAGAACATGGTTCATAAGGAAAAACATAGGGTTGGGAGGCCGTACTAGGGGTGTAGCTCAGTGTGAAGGCCCTGATTTTATCTCAGTACTGAAGAAAAACTGCCATGGAGAAGGATGTACTCCAGCAAGCAAGCCACGTGAGCAGGAGGGAAAGAGAGAGGGAGACCAACCACAGCCTAGACTGGGGTGAAGCAGCCACTATACCCAGGCACCAAGGGAAGCTGCTGCCCCACCTAGGCCAGCATCATGACCTTGGGGGCCCAGCTGCTAAACAGCAGGATTCTAGGGAGGACAAAGTATAAGTCTTCAACAAGCATGCAACTGAAAGACCTTTATACCAGGCATGGTGGTGCATCCCTGAATCACAGCACTCAAGAGGCTCAGACAGGAGGACCACCAAGGCCAGCATGGGCTACACAGTAAGCCTGTGTCTCACAAAGAAATGTATGAAGGACTGAATGGATGAATGACTGAATGTTGTTTCTGCAGAGGAGCGCTGTTTGTGTGAACCCATGTGAGGAGGCAACAGGCTGGGATAAAACTTGCAATTCTCCTGCCTCAGCCTCCCAGTATGCTGGAATGACAGGCACCTACCACCCTCTGCTCAAAGGTCATGGTCTCGGCTGCCCCAGATGCAAGCAACTAGTGGGTGCTAAAGTTTCCCTAACACAGAAACTAGGCGTGGTGGTGCATGCCTATAATCTCAGCACTTGGGAGACTGAGGCAGGAGGATCAATGTGCGTTCGAGACCAGCCCGGTCTACAAAAGTGAGCTGAAGGCCAGCCTGAACTGCATAGTGAGATCCTGTCTCAAAAAAGACAAATAAATAAATAAATAAATAAAGTTTCCTTCACCCTTTACTTAGGGAACTGGGGCTAAGCAGGAACCAAATCTGTCCCGGAGGCTGGAGCCTGCAGACTCCAAGCCCAGATGATGCGGGCTACTCTGGTAGGATCTGTTCACTCCGGTTCCTGGAGTGACTAACCCCTAAGACGGGCAAGTGATGTGCCAGACAGGCCACACTGGCACTAGCAGACCCCACCCACACTCCAGAGCAGGAGTCCTGCCAGCTGCCGGCCTGATCCACCAGCGACCCTCTCTTTTCCATCTCTAGGTTGAAGCCCTGAGCCTCGAAAAACCTGGGCTGCTCTGTGAAGCACAGCTGTGCAGAGTCAGAAGGGTGGAACTTTCATCTGGTGGCCCAGGGTCCTCACAAAAGGAGACAAACAGCTGACCCACACCTGTCCTCGGCCCTCTAGCCTCCAGAACCATGAGAACACAGGCCAAGGACTTAAAATACTTGTGCCAGCAGCCTGCGTAGATCACGGCGTTGACCGGCGTCACTGCCCACACAGGGCTGCTGCACATGTCAGAGCTGCACATCCCAGGAAGGAGGGACGGCAAGCTGGCCTCACTCAGTCATGGTGGGATGACGTACGCGAGAAAAACGGCGGGTGCAGCTCAGTGGCGAGTGCCTGCCTCACATGTGCATGGGCCCTGGGTTCCATCCAGTGCATACATCCAGTTCCATACATCAGGAGGGGAGGGCGAGGCGGCCTGGCTGAGCAGGTACAGCTGGTCAAGGATGGAGAGGCCCTGCTTTCTGTTTCCACCTGGATGCAGACCCCAACCACCACCACCAGGCAGCGCCAAACCCGGCCTGAGAACACATAGCACCACTCACTCATCGTATTTCACGCGATAGATGACATCCTCTTCGGGCGTCGGGCTGGCAGTAGAGCAACAGGGCTCATCATCGGCTGCTGGCACCTTCCGCAGCACCTTGACCACCTGTGCCTCGAACCACGCACCCATGTTTGTGTCCCGAGCGTCCACGTACTCATTGACCTGTAGGCATGAGAAGCTAGTCATCTCAGCTGGCGGGGTGAGGAGCCTGCAGGGGGCCTGGGGCACAGAAACGTGAACACAACCACCCCTCCCTGCCCACCCAGGAGGGAACCAGGGATGGGGACGTGGCCACATTCTCCTCTGGTGGAGGGGTGTCTGGCACGGGTCTGCACTCTGGGCCTGGGTCCCCAGCTGTGCCCACTGCTGGACTTCCCCAATACCCTCCAGCCTATTGGGGGCAGAACTGCCCTAGGTGAAAACCACTGTCCAAAGGGGCCAAGCAGCCCCAGCAGGAGCAATGGGGACAACTCAGGAAGGTGACTAGCCTGTCCCTTAAGACAGCAAAAAAGGCAGATGGGTCTCAAGGACTTCCTGGCCCAGCAGGGGCTGTGGATTTGGTAAGGTCTTAGAGGTAACACCAGCAGACCCCAAGCCTGGACTCTGCACTAGAGGTCAGGAGAGGGGGATATCAGTGGGCCGCCTGGGCCTCCAGGAACAGGGTAACCAGAACCAAGCCTCACCTTGTAGAGTCCCTGCTCCGTCTCGTCCCACATGTCCTCGTCGGCCAGGCCAGCCTTGCAGTCTGCTTCAGTGGCGGCCTCACCATGTGTGGATGACTTGTCCGACTCACTCTGGCCCAGGCAGCAACCTGAGTCCGTGTCTGAGAGCTCGGAGTCCCTCTCCTGGCTGGATGGCAACACCAAGCTCTGGCGCACCAGCAGCTGGATGGTGTCATTGAGGCGCACATCATAGTCGAAGAGCGTGTGGCCATCCTCCATCTGTGGCGACACAGAGACAGAGGCCGGGTATCCACACGTCCGCCAAGCCCTGGCCAGCACAGGCTGGCCTTGAACAGGCAGCAGGCCGCAGGGCAAACAAACCACCCATCACCCACCAGTGGAGGACAAGATCTCTAAATCACATTAAAGGAGACCAAGTTAAACTAGTGTGGTAGTACACGCTTGACATCCCAGCATTCTGCAGGCTGAGGCAAATCAAAAATTTGAGAATAAAAAAAAAAAAAATTTGACAATACTGTGGGCAACTTAGGCTCTGGCTCAAATAGTAAAATAAGGGCCAGCGAGATAGCTCAGTGGACTAAGCACCTGCTTTAGAAAGCTCAGGGACCAGGGTTTGATTCCTAGTCCAACATGCTGTGCCAGCCAGGCCGGCCCCACCATTAGGGGGCACTGAGCTGGTGACAGAGTTAGGTGTAGTGCCGCACACCTGCCGCACACCTGTAATCCCAGTGCTGGGGAGGTTGAAAACAGATGGATCACTATGAGTCAACAGATGGATCACTTATGAGTCCAAGCTGCATAGTGAGACTCTGTACCAGATGTATAAACAAATAAAAAATAAAATAGTAGCCGGGCGTGGTGGCTCACGCCTGTAATCCCAGCACTTGGGAGGCTGAGGCAGGAGGATTGGTGTGAGTTCAAGACCAGCCTGGGCTACAAAAGTGAGCGCAGGACCAGCCTCAACTGCATAGCGAGACCCTGTCTCAAAAAAGACAAAAAATAAAATAAAATAGCCAGGCGTGGTGGCACACACCTGTAATCCCAGCACTCAGGAGGCTGAGGCAGGAAGATTGGTGTGAGTTCGAGACCAGCCTGGGCTACAAAAAGTGAGCTCAAGGCCAGCCTCAACTGCATAACAAGACCCTGTCTCAAAAAAGACAAAAAAAAATAAAATAAAATAAAATAAAGCGGGGCATGGGGGAGGCTAAGGCAGGAGGATCACTGAGTCCAAAACCAGCCTGAAAAAAAAAAAAAAAACAGCCTGAAATGCACAGTAAGAACCTGTCTCAAAAAGGCAAAAACAAGCCGGGCATGGTGGCGTACACCTGTAATCCCAGCACTCGGAAGGCTGAGGCAGGAGGATCGGTGAGAGATTGAGAGCAGCCTGGGCTACAAAACTGAGCTCAAGTGCCGGGCGTGGTGGCTCACGCCTGTAATCCCAGCACTCGGGAGGCTGAGGCAGGAGGATTGGTGCGAGTTCGAGACCAGCCTGGGCTACAAAAGTGAGCTCAAGGCCAGCCTCAACTGCATAGCGAGACCCTGTCTCAAAAAGACAAAAA
>PVJA010036942.1:0-20724 GCA_004027025.1 Myocastor coypus
CACTCTGGCCCCAGGTAGACCTGGTGTGGTGTCCCACCCCAATGGCACCGAGCTGGAACCAGAGGATACGTGGACAGCCGAGTCTTTCCTCCCGTCCCGCAGCACCTTGTCACAGGGTAGAAAAAGGCGCCACACAGAAGCGCCCCGGCTGAGTCCCCCGAACTCTGGGAGGCGGAGGCAGGAGAATCCCTGTGAGTTCAAAGCCAGCCTGGGCTCCACACTGAGAACTTATGTGAAAAAACAAAAGAGGGGCTGCAGAGATAGCGTGGTGGTCTAAGTGCCTGCCTGGCAAGTGCAAGGACCCAGGTTCGACACCTGATAACATGTGCCATGCTGGCCCTGCGCTGTACAGGCCATTGAAACTGGGCATGGCGGCACACACTTATAGTCCCAGTGCTGGGGAGGGTGATACATGAGGATCACTATGAGCCCAAGCTGCATAGTGAGACCTATACCAAATAAATAAGTCTTTGAAAAGTAAAGGAAGAGCAAAGGTAGGCTTTCTACAGGGAGAGAGGCAGTGCGATCGGTACAAATCGCAAGGGTACAGCAGGGTCCAGAAACGAGGGGTGGGGCAGACAGGTTTCTGAGCTGAACCTGAGCTAAGGCCCATTCAGACAGTGACAGGCTGAAGCACAGCCTCTGGGGAAGCTGAGTCACAGTGTGGGATATCGCTGTGAGGAGGGCCAAGGCCTGCCCAGGCCGGGAAACTGACCCACACGGCTCAGAAGCAGCAGGGACCGCAGAGGCAGGCCCCACACAAATGCCCCCCACTCAGGCCCCGACTACACAGAAGATTCTCTCTCCACAGACAGGGACAACGTGGGCTGGGACAGCACTGGAGACAGAAAGCAGACAGCACAGAGCACCATGGACAGATGCAGCTGGCTGGGGAAAGGGGCCAAGGCCCTGGGCACCCGCGACAGGCTGGGGTGGGGGGGGCCTCTCCTGGAGGTGCCCAGTGAGCTTGCAGCAGGAAGCACTTGCCCCCCTGGGAGACAGGAAGCGCCGCCTGCTCACAGGGAGCCCCGCCAGGCATGCACCTTGCTCGACACCAGCACCTGCCCTGGGCCGTCCCCACAGGAAGGGCCCTGCCTCCTGGGGCCCTTGCACCCGTCCTCTGAAGCAGGAATGGCTGTGGGGGCTGATAAACAGTCCCTAACTGAAAGCAAGGTGTGTGGAGAGATAAGGGCCCCGCAGGAAGCGGGCGCAGTCTCCTGCCTTACGGACAGACTCAGGGCCAGAATGGAGGTTGGGGACAGGCAGCAGCCACCGGTCCCCTCCCCAGTCCCGCCCTCCCTCCTGAGAAGCCGAGCCAAGGGGCGCCGCGCCGTAGACAGAAGTCAGGAAAGACGGGCTGGAGAGGCGGGCGGGCGCAGCCCCCTGCTGGCTAGCTGGGGCCTGTGGCGCGCCCTGCAGACGGGGCGCTCCTCCCAGGCATGAAGCCCTGCATCCACCCAGCCCTCTCCGCGCAACTTGCAGTCCCCAACTCTCCCAAGAAGTAGTGCCGCAAACGGAAAGCCAACAACTACCTGGGTCGGCCTCCTGGTGCTCCTGGCTCTCGGGCCGGCAGTACTTCCCGAAAGCCTCTTCCTTGGGGATGTCGGGGTACAAGTAGACCAGCGGGGACACCAGGATGTTGGTGGCGTCCATGATCTTATAGCCCATAATGATCTCCGCAAATGACATGTTGTTCAGCTGCTGCTTGGTGTAGGGCTCCACCGACTGGATCTGAGTTTTGCCTGAAAGGAAGGTCAACAGGCCCCGTGCTGGGTCACTGCTGGGTCAGCGCCGAGAGAACGGGAAAGATGGATGCCCGGGCCAGCGCTGCGGGAAGGCTGGGGTCGCCAGTTTCTTTGGTTTGCTTTTGAGACAGGGGTCTCACTAGGCGGCCCAGGCCAGCCTAGGACTGGCCCAGCGACCCTCCTGCCGTGGCCTCCTGGGCACGGCGAGGACAGGTGTGTGCCAGGCTACCCAGGCGGGCGGTTGTGGGCGCAGATGAGCCCCCCGGGGACACCGCGAGCCCGGCCGCCGCCAGGGGGCGCTCACCGCTGATGTCCTTCTCCACCCAGGTGAAGGTGACGCCGCCCTCTTTGCTGCTCTCGCTGAAGCGCAGCAGGAAGGTGCCCGGCGGCTTGGTGCTCAGGATGGCGCGCTCCCGCTCCTTGCTGATGAAACCCATGATGTACCTGGCGGCGGCGGGCGACAGCGGTCAGGGTCGCGGCGCGGGCAGGGTCGCGGCGCGCCCTCCCCCGCGCCACCGCCGCCCAGCACGCGCCTACCCCTCGTTCCACAGCGCCAGGATGTACTTCTTCACCAGGTCGATGATATTGTCGAGCCACACCCAGAAGGAGAAGCCCTTGCCTGCCATGTTCTCCTGCGCGGAACAGGGTGGGTCACTGCCGGACACCCCCCCCCCTCCCCCCGCAGGCCCAGTGCCCCAAGGGCTGCGCCTGCGCCCGGCGCCTACCTTGCAGAACTTAGCCCATGTGATCTGACACCCCGAGTAGTTCACGCCCGGTCCTGAGGGAAAAAGGTCGCGTGGACGCTTTTCAGTGGAGATCAAGGTTAATTGTTCATTTTGAGATGGGGTCCGCTAACTTGCCTGGGTGGCCCTGACCTCTCAACCCTCCCGCCTCGGCCTCCAGTTGGGCCGGAATGATCTACATGCATCGCTGAGCTTGGCTCGGCATCTTTTTTGCGTGTGGTACTCAGGACTGAAACCAGGGCCTGGGCGTTGAACGCCTATCCTGGCCTCTATTTTTATTCTCAGACATGAACTTGCTCAGCCGCTAAGTTGCCTGAGCTGAGCTTAAACTTTCCGTCCTCCTGCTTCCACCTCCCAGCCTTCATGAACCATCACACCTGGCTTTACGGGCAGAATTAGATTAAGTGAGGCCCGGAGCCACGCGCCTGTCACTCCCGCCCTTGAGGCTGAGGCAGGAGGGTCGCTAAGCATGCCAGAGCCTGCGGAGCAGCCTGCAGCCACCTGTGCCCCCCAGCCCCCATCCCCACCACAGACGCTGCCCAAGGGCCCGGGAGGGTGGGGAGACGTAGCGGCGAGGCTGCAGTCACCTAGGAGCTTCTCGGCCAGTGTGGTCAGCTGCTCGATGCTTAGGCCGCGCTTAGTGGTGGAGGAGAACTGCCAACTCAGCACCTCGGCCACCTGGTCCCAGGTCCCGATCGGGGGCTTGGTGAAGAAGTTCACGTTCTGCGGAAGGGAGGGAAATGGGCAGCAGCTGCGGCCCGGCGGACGGGCACGGGGCAGGGCGGGGGGTAGCACAGCCTACCTTGGGGTTGTTGGTCAGCATGTTGTACCACAGGATGGACGCCCAGGCATTGGGCATCTGGCAGATGTTGGAGATCACGACGACCGGCAGGGAGTGGGTCTGCGGGCACAGGGTCCATCAGCACCCGAGTGCCAGCCTGGCTGGTGCCCAGGGGCATAGGTACCGGCATGACACAGGACACCCGGAGGGCACTGTGCTGGCTCTGAGCTCCCCCAGCCTCTGACCCCCATTTATGAGACGCTAGGGGTGCACTCCGAAAGCCTACAACACAGGGCTCAGTAGACCTGGCTTCCTCCCTCCCTCCCTCCCTCCCTTCCTGAGATAGTCTTATTGTAAAGTTCAGGCTGGCCTCAAGCTCGGGGCAACCCTCCTGCCTCAGCCTCCCGGGTGCTGGAATGACAGCCGTGTGCAACCACACTCTGCCCCAGTCTGCAAGGAAGCTGGAGGAGGAGGGCCATCCACGCCAGCCAGACCTCTGCACGCTGAAGGCCGCGGCTGCCGGGGCCCGTCCGCCCGAACCTCTCCAAGGCGGCCTTGACAGCACTGCGGGAGGGAGCCGCGGGCATGGGTGGGCTCTGTGCCGAGGTGGGGCACCCCAGATGTGTTGGGAAAAGAGCGGGGTGTGTGGCCCGCCTCCCCAGGGCCCCAGCCCCCCGCCCCCCCCACTCACCTCCAGGTCGATCTTGAGGCCCTGGTGGTAGACCTCGGTCTCAAAGGTGATCAGGTGCAGCTCCTCAGTCACGATCAGAGAGGCCTGCGGCAGGGCGATGCGTCCTCAGCGGGCACAGCAGCCCCCAGCAAGAACACTTTCCCCCTTCTCTGCCCTGCGCGCAGCCCCACCCCACGACCTGCTCTTCTCTCTTTGGGGTTTACCATACCCTAGCTTTTTTTTTTTTTTTTTTTTTTTTTGGTGGTACCAGGGATCTAACTCAGGACCTTGGGTTTACCAGGCAAGCACTTATTCCACTGAGCTATCTCCCTGGCCTGCCCTAGCTTTTTGTAGCGAGCTACACATCTGTTTCTCCAAATGGTTCTGGGTGGGCTACTTTCTGGCATCTGTGACTCATACGGCTTACGCTCTGTGGCTCACGTCTCACTATGAAATGAGCCCAGGTGACCTGCACTGTACTGTTCTTCGTGGCTATATAGTATTCCTCTGTCAGACTATCAATTCTCCATACAGTGTGGTAAGATCTCTCTGGGTGATATCTAGAGCTCACAGTCAGACTGCTGGGACATCTGGTAATTATTTGCTGCTGCAGTTACAGAAAGATTTCTCTTTTTCAATCCTGCTGTACTAGGGTGGAACACCCCCAGCCCAGGGAATTGACAGTCTATTTTTTTTTTTTTAATTTACTTTTTGAGACAAGCGTCTTGCTGTGTGGCTCAGGGTAGACTTGAGCACATACTTTATAGCCCGGGCTGGTCTCAAACTTATACTGACCCCTTCTGCCTCAGCCTCGCAAGTGCTGGACTGCAGCTGCGCCTGCGCCACCACACCCTGCATTGAAAATTTTTAAAAATGACTGAAAGCTATTTTGGGGTCGCGTGCGTTGACTTGTAAGTTCTTTCGTGACACCAAGAACCCAATGACCTGGATCACTGGCTAATGACAAGCGCGTGGGAGAAAGAGGGAAGAAATTTTCGTTTTGTTTTGTATTTTTGAGACAGGGTCTCGCTGCATAGCCCACGTTGGCCTTGAGCTCTAGCTGATCCTCCTGCCTCAGCCTCTGCAGTGCTGAGACGACAGACATACGCTGCGCACCTGTACAAGGACTAGGCTAGGGCTTAGGCCGGACTCACTCCACCAATACCCTCTGCCATCTCGGCGAGGAAATGGGCTAGAACTGCAGCCCGCAAAGCCCTGGGTGAGGACAGCGCTGTCCCGTGTGCTGCATGTAGGCACCGCTCCACAGGGAGCCAGACACCTGTCCTGTACCCAGGGTGCCCTGCCACTCCAGACCGCTGCACAGCGAGGCAGCCAGGCACCTTGGCCCTCAGGGACCTCATGGTGACCACAGCCGGGTGCACACCCCAAGACACTCACGTCACAGTTGGCACGGCCCCCGTTCCCACACCTCTGCTCCCTGAGCGTCTGCAAGAGAAAGTGCGTGTCACCAGCCGCCCTGGGGACCGGCTGGAGCAGGTCGGGCCGGCGCCCCGCGCTCACCAGGTGCTTGAATTCGGCCGAGAGGCTGCCGTTGTTGGACTCCTCCATGTTCATCACCTTCGTGTTGGTGCCCAAGATGTTGAACTTGCGGGACCTGCGTCGGGACAGCAGCCTGGGTGACTGCCACGTGGACCCGGGACCCGGGACCCAGGACCCGGGAACCAGCCAGCGCCCACACCAGCACCTCGGCAGAACTTACCCGCGCAGAGCCGCCACATCCCCAGAGTCCCTGTGGAGGACAGGGCAGTTGGTGAGCCACCAGTGGTGAGCTGAGCTCACGCCAGGGCACCCTGACTACACCGCCGTGGGCGCTACGTTTCCTTCTTGGCTTTTTGAGCCAAGGCCTGAGTATGAAACCCAGCCCGGTCTCCCACTCACTGCAGCCCTCCTGCCTCAGCTTCCCGAGCACAGGCTGGCAGGCACAGCTTGAGGCCTTCCCCTGACCCAGCTGGGAGGGCACCCCGAGGGGAGCTCTCTTCTGAGCCTGTGCTTGCTTTTTTCTGCTTTACCTATGTATTTGGCACAAGGTCTCACCCCGCGGCTCGGACTTGTAGTGATCCTATTTCAGCCTCCTGAGGGCTGGGGTTACAGGGGTGCGCCACCATGCCTGGTCTCTGGTGGCTGGCTCAGTACTCCCAGGGCAGGGCTGGCATGGCAGTGGCAGGTGGAGGTGGGGACTGAACCCTGGTCCCTGCGCTTGCCTAAGCAGGTGCTCAGTCCACTGAGCTATCTCGCTGGTCCCACGTGGGTGCATCTCTAGCTGTTTACCTTCTGTAGTATTTTGCACACCATTCGAAAAGCTCTCCATTTCTGCATGTTCATTTACACTTTGGGGACAGCAGTGATTATTAAACAGCGCGTTCCGCATGGCTTTACAGAAGAAAACTGATCATTTTAAACCATCCTCAAGGCACTGTTCTATCTGCTGCAGCTCGCAGCTTGAGCTGGCCACAAGGGTGCACGCCTGCTATCCCAGCGCCTGGGAGGCTGACACAGGACGACTGCCACGCATTTGATACCAGTGTGGACTGCATAGTGACGCCCTGTCTCAGAAAGCCCAAAATGCCAACCAGCTCTGGAGCCAGGCCCCTGCCCACTGTTATCCACCTGTTCAGGAGACCGAGGCAGGAGGAGCCCAGCCCCGCCTGGGCAGCTGGGCAACACTCTCAAGAAGCAGGGCCAGGCAAGATTCCATGGCACAGCACTGCCTGGCATGGATGGGGCCCTGAGTTTGATCCCCAGGACTCAAAAAGGAAAAAAACCAACTTTTGTTTTCTTTTTAAACACAATGGTGGCTGCCACACTGTAAAAGAAAAGGGAGATGAGGGACGGTCGTTGGGTCAGGAGAGTTGCAGCCTTACAAGAGGCAGACCTTCCGGAAGCCCGTTGCACAGCACCTCACGCGCTCTGGCTGCTCTGGTTCCCGCCGCCCACTCAGGCGCAGCGCGGTGGCTGCCACTGGGTGGTGCGTGAGGCACTTAGCTTTACTACCTATTAACACTTTAAAGTCTAATAGTGCATTGGCAGAGTGTGGTGGGGCGCGCCTGCACCCCTAGTCCTCGGGACGAGGCAAAAAGTATGGCGAGCAAGGCCGGCCTGGACTACAAAGTGAGACCACAAGAAGTAACAAACCGAAACGGGAAATGGGTCTGCTACCTCTGCCTTTTGCTTTTTCCAGCCAAGCTATAACTTGGAAGGCACTGCATACACTGTAAAGAATCCAGGGGCCGGGGAGATAGCTCCGTGGCACAAGTGCCTACCTGGCAAGTATGAGGTTGCAAGTTCAAACCCTGGTCCCACAAAAATAAATAAATAAAATAAAATAAAATAAAGAACCCTGAAGACTCAGACCTACAGAGTGAAGTCACCCTTCTGGAGGCCGGAATGCGTTGCGTCGCTCTTTAACCTGCTTCTCCCTCACTATAACCTGTTTTCTCCCAATAGATCCTAAAGCAGCTACGAAAGTTATCACAGGGCTGGAGAGATGGCTCAGCAGTCTAAAGCAAGCTTAAGCAAGCTTAGGCAACCACAGGGACCACACGTCGATTCCCGGCACCACGTGCTGTGCCAGCTCCCAAGGCACGCTGAGCCGGCCATACCATGCATACAGAAATGAAGTTTTAAAGTGATTGCAGGCGGGATGGCTCAGTGGTCTAAAGTGCCTGCTTGGGGAAGCTTGAGTAGCTTCAGGGACCACGGTTCGATCCCCGGCACCACATGCTGTGCCAGCCCTGCACTCAGGGAGGGCTGAGCCGGCCATAAAAATGAGTGAATAAACAAACAAAGGTTCTGAAACAAGGAAAAAAATAATAAATAAAAAAAAAATAAAGTGATCACAGTATGTTTTTATTTCTGCTGCTCATTATGAAATATTTATTTATTTGTTTGTTTGTTTGTTTGTCTTTTTGAGACAGGGTCTCACTATGCAGTTCAGGCTGGCCTTGAGCTCACTTTTGTAGTCCAGGCTGGCCTCGAACTTGCACTGATCCTCCTGCCTCAGCCTCCCAAGTGCTGGGATTACAGGCCTGTGCCACCATGCCTGGCTTTCATTTTTCTGTTTTTAAGCTAACACATGACTAAAGTTAGCAATCATTTTTTCTGCAGCAGGGTCTCAGCATGCAGTCCAGGTTGGCCTCAAGCTCCCCGTGACCCTCTGCCTCAGACTCCCAAGCCTCTCCTACTGATCTACTAAATCTACCAGCTTCACCAACTCCCTCTATCTCAGGAAGACTCAGCCCCGCCCTCAGGATGTGGGGCCTCTGCTGCTCCCAGAGGCAGCGAGTTTCTCTTCCTATTTCCCTAAAGGCTGTGCACACCCTGAATTGAGCGGCTGCTAAGCGCAGGAGCACAGCCTGCCTCTTACACTGGTACACTGGGACTGGAATCCAGGACCTCGCTTTGACCCCAAGCTACACCCCAGGCCTGTGAGCCACATGGCGCCACCCTTTTCTGACCCTCATCTGAGTTAATGGTGTTTACAAATAAAAAAAATCAAAACGCAAAAACTAGAGACAAAGGGACCAGGTGGTGACTGGGTGACCATGACAAACACACCTAGAATCCATGCCCACCCAGGGGGCTGGCTGCACTTAGGCAGCGCAGTGTCCCCGCCTCAAGCTCCGGGAACCAATTTGCTCCTGGACACAGCCCCTGCGGGAGCCAGCCTCAGAGGCCGTCTGCATCTGTGTCCCTTGTCCCTTGTGTGCGACCCCAGCCCCTCTGCCGGGGGACACTTACTTGTCGATGCACACTTTAATTTTCAGCTGGTAATTCAACTCTGGGAACTTGACCAGCAGCCTGGGAGAAGGAAGAAAACCCAGCTCACAGCGCTGCGCAGGCTCAGCCTGGATGCCCCACCCCAAGCCCCGCCAGGATCACGCAGGCTCAGCCAGCTCAGCTGCAGCCCTGGCAACCCTGCAGGTTTGAAAACCCAGGGCGAGGCCGAGAGACACCCTATCTGGGTGGCTCCACAGCTCTGAGGCTCCACCTCTGCCCCACCAGAGGACAGGTGGGTGGCCTGGCCGCCCCTACTCTCTCAGGCCGCCCTTGTGCTCTGTGGCAGGCCGCAGAAAAAAGGCTTTGCTCCCGCTGGGTCCCTGCTCCCCACCCCTAAGCCCACTAAGCTTCGACTGGAGTGAGCTTCACAGAGCAGCTGGCTCCAAAGTAATGGCCATACCAGGAGTGCCAGGCCTGGCCACAGGGCAAACTCTCAGCTTCAAAACCAGGAAGGCACCCTACACTGTCCCCGAGTGTCCTCAGAAACCCCACCTGACTTTGGTGGTGAACTGGACGCCGGTCTTGATGACCAGGGGGCGGTCGGGGTGCATAGGCATGCAGGGCTGCCGCTCCACCACGAAGGCACTGTGGCGGGAGGGAGAGGGTGTGTCAGCGGCCGCAGGGCCCCAGGCACCTAGGCGTCCCGGTGCGCACCTGGATCCCAGCTCTCTGGAGGCTGAGACAGGTAGGCTCCCAGGGCCCGCGCGGCTAGCCCGGGCTGCCTAGCAGGACCCCACCTCAAGAAAATCAGACCCCACACAAACAAGCTCGCAGGGCCGAGGGAACGCTCGGCACCTCTTCATCAAGTTCCTAAACAGCTCCACGATCCTCTCCTCCAGCATGGGCCGGTGCTGCACGATGGGGTCGCCCTTGTAGGACACCTTCTGCTGCAACTCCTCCAGCTTCTTGATCTGCTGCCGGGTCTGCAGCTGCGACTCTGCCAGCGAGGTGATCCTGCCGGGACACGCGGTCGGCTCAGCTGGGCAGGCGTGCCCCGGAGCAGGCACCACAGGTGCCCCTGAAGCGTGCTGGGCTTTGTGATCCCAGAGGTGTGCGCCTACGTGCCCCACACAGCCACACGCAGTCAGGGGGCAGCTTCTACGGCTTGGAATTCTGGGTGTGGGTGCTGCGCCCGCCCTGGTGGAGTCTGCGCAGCAATGCACGGAGGGGAGAGAGGCCGGCCAGCGTGCAGCTGCTCTCTGCTGCCCTCTGGCACCGTGAGCTGCTGCCCTCTGCTTCATGCCACCCTCCTATGGAGCCAGCCAAATAGCGCCTAAAGCCTCCACGAACTGTGAGCTAAATAAACCTCTCCTTCCTTAATTCTAGGTGTCAGGAACTTCCTCCCAGCAATGAGAAGAGTAACCGAGACGCCAGCACCAACAGGGCATCACTTGGGCCCTGGTGGTGTGTGGGGTGCAGATGGCGCACTGAGCTGCGAAGGGCACCTACTTCCCCTTTTAGGGGTCGTTTTTTTGTTTTTTTGTTCTAGGGATTGAACTCAGGACCTTGTACTTGCCAGGCAGGTGTTTATGCCATTGAGCTATTTTTTTAAACTATTTATGTGATGGCTGGCTCAGGCTGCCCTGGGGGTGGGGCTGGTACGGCATATGGTGCCGAGGATCAAACCTCGGTCCCGAGGTTGCCTAAGCAGGTGCTTTAGACCACTGAGCCATCCTGCCAGGCCCCCACTGAGCCATCTTGCTGGCCTCACCTTTTCGTTTTTTGTTCTCTCTCAAGATTTTGAGGGGGCTTGCAGGTTAGCACAGCGGTTTAAGTTTAAGCACCTGTGTGGGCAACCCAGTCAGGCATAGAGGACAGCGGTCCAATCGCCACACCCACTCTTAAGGCAGCTTGGGCCAGCCCAAAACTCTTAAAATAACAATAATGAAAGAGAATAAGAAACAAGAAAAAGTCACAGCATTTGGGAGGATGACGTAGCAGGATTGCTGTGAGTTTGAGACCAGCCTGGGCTACAAAAGTGAGCTCAACAGCAGTTTGAACTGCATGAGACCCTGTCTCAAAAGACACACACAAAAAAAGAAAGAAAGAAAGAAGAAACAAGAAAAAATGTTATAGGATTATTCCTCTACAATTTAGTATATGGCTAAACTCCTAAATTTATGTGTAAAAATATGTAATTATCTTTTTCACATTCTATAGGAATTTAAAATTTAGAGTATCAATGATTTACGGAAAACACATATTCATGTTATGTCTTAGGCATTTGATATTCAGAAAGATAGTGATGTTAAACTCAAGCATCTATGCTACAGAGAATAATGTCATTAAGCTTCTCTTTTGGAGGGTTAACAACTTAAGTTGGCAGACCAAAAAATTAGAGAAAAAAGAAGGGCTATAAGGATAACCAATATTTGGCTCTAGCTCTTCAAGGTCAGTGAGGACTCGGGACACAAGAGAACATGTGCTATAACATCCTATAACTCAGTGGTTTCCCAAATTTTCTTTTTCTTTTTCTTTTCTTTCTTTTTTTTTTTTTGCCTTTTTTTTTGAGACAGGGTCTCACTATGCAGTTCAGGCTGGCCTTGAGCTCACTTCTGTAGCCCAGGCTGGTCTCGAACTCACAGTGATCCTCCTGCCTCAGCCTCCCAAGTGCTGGGATTATAGGCGTGCGCCACCATGCCTGGCCCTAAAATTAATATAATAATAATAAAATAAATAAGTAAAAGATTTTGAGTTGCCAGGAGGGGCTGCCCAGAAGAACGGTGCCAAGCCCTACACAGAGGAACGGGTCATGGGACCCTTCAGGCAGACCAAAGGTCACCCTGTCATTAGACACGAGAAGGCGCCTGTGGAGAGGAGCCAGCCCGGTGCCCCTCACCAGTTTTCCAGGCGGTCCAGGCAGATGTTGGGGGGGCCCCCAATGCAAGCGATCTGCTGCCGCCGCTTCCAGTCAGCCAGCTCCTCGTCCGTGAGCGTCTTCTGCACGTACTCCATGGCTGACAGCAGCCCCGCCAGCTCGCTCACGATGCTCTGGAAAAGCCAGCGGCGGGCGGTCAGCGCGGGCTCCAGTCAGCAGGCTGCGCCGCCCCACCCCACCCCGGACTCACCCTGCGCATCTGGTCCAGCGCTGTCAGCATCTGCTCCAGCTGCTGCATCTTCTGCCGCGTGGCAGCCTGGCTGTTCCCGTTCAGGTCCTGCATATCTGCCGGGAGATGACATCACTGAGGGTCCTAGTGCCCCTGCCACCAGCAACAGCCAGGACCCCAGCTTTCGAGAGGCTGAAGCGGGACAGTCGCCCCAAATTCAAGGCTAGCACCGCTGCACAGGAGACCCAGTCTCAGAAACTAAAACAGAGGCCCCACTGAGCACTGAGCCCCTCGAAGTCTAAGCAAAGAGAAAGCCCCACCTGGGGAGCAGTGCCCCCACCCACAGCCACTTGCCTCCCTGGCTCTTGAGCGTCTTGTAGTTGAAGTCGAAGTCGTCCTGCAGATTCTCCACTACCTTCATTTTCTGCTCCAGGTCCTGCTCGGAGCAAGCAGTGAAGCTGGCAGTGCGGCTGTGCCCACCGGCGCCCACCCCGCCCCAGCCTGCGCCCGCACCCTCACCTGCACCCGCTTGCGCACGTCCTGCAGGTGCTGCTCCAGCATCTGCTGCTTCTCTGTCACCACGGCTGCCGTGGGGTGGTTGGCCTGGCCCCCTTGCTGAGGGAGAGGCAGCGACACTAGTGACCTCGGAACTCGAGGAGGGACAGCCAGGCCTCCGCCCTGCCCTCCTGCATGGATCGAGATCCTGCTCCCGAGACGCATGGGGAAACTGAGGCAGGAATGCTGCCGGTGTGGGGCCCAGGACACCCTGCAGCTGTTGTCCCTGTGCCAGGGTGTGTACTCAGAGAAATGCAGGGGACGGGGCTGAGCAGTGTGCAGGCCTCAGCACAACCACCTCTGCAGAAATGTATCGGGGGACCAGGGATGTAGCTCACACACAAGGTCCTGAGTTCGATTCCCAGTTGAAAAATAAGATCAGTAAACTCAGAACAACTGGCCATGGTAGACACCAATGCCTATGTCAGCAAGGTAGACAGCCAGCAAATAGGCCTGCGCCCCCAGCACTAGAGAGGCCGAGGCAGGAGCATCAGAAGTTGGAGTCCTAGCCAGGCGTGGTGGCGCACCCCTGTAATCCCAGCACTCGGGAGGCTGAGGCAGGAGGATCCGTGCGAGTTCGAGACTAGCCTGGGCTACAACAGTGAGCTCAAGGCTAGCCTGAACTGCATAGTGAGACCCTGTCTCAAAAAAAAAAAAAAAAAAAAAAAAAAAAAAAGAAGTTGGAGTCCTGCCTGGATAGCTCGGTGAGAAGAACCTGTCTCAAAAATTAAAAAAGGTAGGCCTGGAAACCTGGCTCTGCAGAAGGCTCTGATTTAAGTCCCAGTATTGCCCAAATTAAAAATAACGGATGGGTGATACATTTCCTCAGACTGTCCCTTACAGCTCAGGGTGGTAGCTGGAAGTTCAGGAGGCTGAGGCCGGAGGAGCACGAGTTCTAGGCCAGCCTGGGCTACGGAGCAAGACCCCCATCTGAAAAGTCCCACCCTAGGGAGGATGTCAGATCCAGACGGACGCCACCTCAGGGAGAGGCCACCCTGAGGTCAGCGACCCAGGACCCATGTCAGTGGCCGAGAGCACAGACTGAGGCGACGACGGCGGGAGCTGAGTCAGGAGAGACGCTGTTACCCAGGCTTCCCAGCAGGAGCTCTCAGACTTCCTCCTGAGCCGCCACCCTCCCATCTGCTGTCCCTGTGACCTGCGGCAGCCAGCTCAGCACCCCGCGCTCTGCTTTCCACCCTGGTCCCATGCTGTCTTCTCTGTAGACGCAAGACTTCAGAGCAGGCCTGACTCACCAGCGCTCTTTTTCATTTTCATTTTCTTCTCTGTACCACAGAGACTGAGCTCTGGGCCTTCTTGCTGAGCTATATCCCAGTCCCTTCGCTTTGTATTTTTGAGAAAGGGTCTTCATAGTCGCCCAGGCTGGGCTTGAACTTGTGATTCTCCTGCCTCAGCCTCCAGGGTGCCTGGCCAATGCACGCCTATGCTACTGATCAGCGTAAGGCTTTTCTTTCTCTAGCTTCTTAGGGACAGGTGCCGACTGCACCTCGAATGGCAGAACCTGCTGCACCCCCGCTGTGCCCTGCTCCAGGCCTCACCTGGGCAGCGGTGGCCGCTGTCTGCAGGAGGCGGGACTCTTCCCAGAGGCACCGGGCCACGATGCGCGCGATCTCCATGGGCTTCTCCAGGTACCTGCTCTGTAGGGAAGCAGTGGGGAAGCTAAGGCCGGTGCGGCCCGTGGCATGGGCCCAGCTGCCTGGCCAGGCGCAGAGCCCCGGGCCATTCTGGGCTACGGTGAGCTCAAAGCTGGCACTGGGTTGGTGCCACCCTGGGGACAGCACTCCATGGGCCTGAGTCGCTCCCTGGACACCTGCCATCTTGGTCTCACTCGAGGTGACAGGCAGTGTGGGCAGGGGGCTGGCGCAGCCGAGGCCCGCACCTGTAGGAACTGCTTGATGCGGCGCAGGTTGTGCTGGTAGAGGACATTGGACTCCTGCAGGAAGCGGCTGTACTGCTGGTCGATCTCGCCCAGGAGGTTGTGAAACACCAGCGTGGCGTGCGACTCCTTGCTGGCTGCGTACGCCCTGGGCAACAGGGGAGACACTGGTGAGTGCCGCACCCTGGAGCGGAGGCAGACAGCCCACTCTGGAAAGTTGAAGGGGTGGGGACAGAACTGGGCACAAAGGTGGTGGGCCCACACCCAGGCCCCAGGCCCCACAGCCAAGCCCCACCCAGCCAGAGCAGGCCTGCGGCTCCGCCTCATTCACCACCACCATCTTTCTTGCTCAGTAAGGATTTAGTCACGGCTAACAATTTTTCCAGGAAGCAGGAACTCACACAGTATATGTGGGGCCAAAAACCAGCCTTTCTCTGCCACACTCTCAGAGAATCAGCACAGAGGGCCCTCGTGCTGACTGAGGAGAGGGAGCTTGGGACAGCTGTGCCCAGGCAGGCGCCCGTACCCTGCTGTCTGCCCGCGTGTCCGGGTCTCAGGCGCACTCACCAGTCTTGGCTCTCGATCCAGGGCGCCAGGAACTGGCGCAGCTCCATGGGGAAGCTGTCACTGTAGAGCTGGTGCAGCTGCTCCAGGTACCGTGTGTCCAGCTGCTGCAGCTGGTTCCACTGCGCCATGCTGGCGGCTCAGTCCTGCCTGTCTGCAGCAAGAGCGGCTGTCACCACTAGACCCCGGGGCACGGCCTGCAGACAGCACATGTCCCTGACACAGGTGGCGGGGTGGGGCCGGGGAGGCCAAGGCACAGATGCTTTACAGCAGAGCATGAGCGGGCTCCCCGCCGGGTCTGGATCCAGGGTGGCTTTTGTTGTGCTTTCTTTGGCTACCGTGTCTCACTATGCAGCTCAGTTTAACCTTGAACTCAGGCGATCCTTCTGCCTCAGCCTCCAGGGAGCAGGGATCACTGGCGTGCACCACCATGACTGACTTAAGATCCAGTATGTGCCTCGTGTGCGAAGCGTGTGACTGGGGTGTGGCATCGCACGTCATACCGGCACTCTGGAAGCCGGGCCCCGGGACTGCTATAAGTTCAAGGCCAGCCTGAACTGCTGTGAGACCCTGTCTCAAAACAAGCAAGAGGCCCAGCATCCAACTCAGTCAGTCTGCTAAGTGGGAAGTCCTGAATTCAATTCCATAACCAAACCAACAAACAAAAAATTTAAAAATCACGAGGTGTGAGTCAGACCCCTCCACGCCACCTGTCTCTGCTCTTCCCTGGACCAGAGCCCATGGTCCACACCCTGGGAGATCGGCAGGAAGCAGCCTCCTCTCTGCTGGCCCACGGGGTATCCAGGCGATCAGGCAGACCCCACGGAGCCCCACCTGTGGCCACACGCTGGCCAGGGTCCCGTCATGGGACTGGAGTGAGAGGAGAGATACCGGCACACAGGTTGCTCTGGGGTTGGCACAGTAACAGCGGGATGCCCTGGAGCGAGCACCGGCAGCCACCCGCGCGGGATCCAGCCCTCCTGGCCCAAGATAGAGTCACAGAGTCACTCCAGGCTGAGTGGTTGGGGCCAAGCTAAGAAGAGCCGAGTGTCAGAGCCGGGCCCCAGGCTCAGCATGAGCTCCAAGTGCAGGGGCAGGCTCCACGCAGAAGCCTGAACAGAGGCTGAGCAGCACAAAGGCCAGCGGGCGGGGGTGCATGCCTGTAGCCTCAACATGGAGGCTGAGGCAGGAGGGTCTCCTGGAGTTCAAGGACAGGCTGAACTACAAAGGGAAACCCTGTCTCGAAACAAAGCAAAGCAAAGGAAAACAAAGCAAATGCCTCGTGCACTTAGAGTGACACAGAACATGAGGTTAAGGCCTGCCTCACAAGCCAGGAACGGTGGCACATGCCGCCCATCCCAGCACGCAGGAGGCTGAGGCAGGAGGATCATTTCAAGTTCAAGCCCAGCCTAAACTGCACAGTGAGACCATGCCTCAAAAAGACAAACAAACAGATGAAGGGCCTGCCTCACAGATGGACTTACAGTTCTTTGGTTTCTCAGGCCCTCACTGCACAGAAACCCAAGCCCCATATGTCTGCAGCTGCCGGCACACGGATTGTCAAGGCTCGAGTCAGGGTGGCCCCGAACAGCAGCCACAGAGGGCCAGGCACAGCCACACAACACTTGCGGTTCTTCCAGTCAGGTGAGCTGGGCATACCTGTCATCCTACCCTTCTGAGGCAGGAGGGTCTCAAGTTCGAGCCTAGCCAGGGAAGCTTTAGTGATTTAATGAGGTCCTGTTTTAAAACAAGAAACACACAGGTCTGGGGCCCGGGTCAGGGTGAAGGCCTTGGGTTGGGCCCAAATACTAACAAATAAAAGAGGAAGTTTTTAGATACACTGCGCTAAGCCTGCGACCCTAGCACCTGAGACGCTGAGGCGAGAGGACCGCTGAGAGCTCAAGGCTAACCTGGGCTATGTGGTGAGACACAATCTCGAAAGAACAAAACAAGTCAAAGAGCAGGCGGCATTTGCAGGGGACCTCTCAGAGACTGCCACGCCGACCAGGGTTCAGTGACCAGTGATGGACAGCCGGCCTGCACCGGGGAGACCTCTCCCAGTGCTCGGTTACACCTGCCCGTCATCCCAGCCCTCAGGAGGCGGATGCGGGAGGAGGGAGACCAGCCTGGGCTACAAAGTAAGCTCAAGGCCACCGAACTGCACAGCAAGACCCTGACTCAGGAGGGCAAAAGAGACAAAAAAAAAAAAAAGTGCCCAGCTCCCAAACCCAACACCCAAAATAAAGAAAGGAAGGCTTATTTAGCTTATAGCTTGTTGAGGTTTCAGTCCATGTTTGGCTGGCCCAAGCCTGGCTCCAGGGCAGCGCGGCACACGGCAGGGGGCAGCCGGTTATGGTGGCAAAGCAGCAAGAGTGGGAAGAGCACGAGGGGAGGCAAGGCAGAGCCTGGGCACAGGGTGCGCAGCCCAGTGCGAGCCTCTTTCCCTCCAACACCCGTATGCAGGCTCCCGGCCTGGGGGGAGGGGCAGCACCCCTGTCACCCAGCACTGGCTCACAAGTCACCAGGAGCTCTCCAGCCGGCCCATGACTACTGGAGGCTTGGGGGGACATTTAGGGATGAACCGTAACACCAAGTGTTGGGGTGTCACCACCCCAGCTCTGTCCTCATTGTTTTACTGGGAATAATCTAGGGAGGCCACTTTATTTCACAATCTCAACTCTGCTTTTCAAATTATAAATTAAACTAACAAACTCCACTAAGTTCTAATAAAAGTCTTTTTTAAGATCCTTTTTCTTCTTTTTTTTGGTCTTTTTTTCTTTTCTTGTTTCAGAACTTTTTGTTTATTTATTTTTATGGTCGGCTCAGCTCAGCCCACCCTGAGGGCAAGGCTGGCGCAGCATGTGGTGCTGGGGATTGAACCTTGGTCCCTGCAGCCGCCTAAGCTTTCCTAAGCAGGCGCTTTAGACTCCTGAGCCATCCTGCCAGGCCCTTTTTGAGACAAGGTCTTGCTATGCAGTTCAGGCTGGCCTTGAGCTCACTTTTGTAGTCCAGGCTAGGGACGGGAGAGATAACTCCATGGCACAAGTACCTGCCTGGCAAATGTAAGGTAATGAGTTCAAACCCTGGTCCCGCCAAAAAAAAAAAAAAGCATTTGTAGCCCAGGCTGGTCTCAAACTTGCACCAATCCTCCTGCCTTAGCCTCCCAAGTGCTGGGATTACAGGTGTGCTCCACCATGCCCAACTTTTAAAAATACTTATTTATTTATTTATTTATTTATTTATTTATTTACTTTTGCAGATCCAGGGATTGAACTCAGGCCCTTCTGCTTGCCAGGCAAGCACCTATTTTACTGAGCTATCTCCCCCCCCCCCCATTTTTACTCATTTCCTGGGTACAGTGTCTCACTGTGCAGCTTGGAGTCACAGCGATCCTCCTCTCAGCCTCCCCAGTGCTGGAATTATGGGTATGTAAAACCACACCCAGTTTTGGTGGCCAGCACAGTGTACCAGGGGTTCTGACGCTGGCATGGCATGTGGTACAGGGGATCAAACCAGGGTCCTGCACTTGCCAGGGAGGCGCTTAGACCAAGCTACGTCCCCAGCCCACGAGGACATTCCTTGCATGCAGAACACTGCAAGAGGAAATCACAGAACGCAGGGAGACAGATCTCAGGGGGTGGCGGCGGGAGGCCAGGCGAAGGTCAGCCAGGGAAGGAACCTCAAAGCACAAGGCCGGGCGCGGCCCGACCAACTCCTTTGAGCGATGTGTGAGAACTTCTAGGTCGCCGCCATGGGGCCTCCTGTGAACCCAGCACTGGGGGCAAGGGCAGGAGCATGGCTGGGAGGGAGGCCGGCAGGCTCCAGTGGTGGGTTCAAGAGATCTTCCTGGACCACACAGTGAGACTCTGTGTCAAAAAAGACAAAGTTCTAAAAAGAACAAACTATAAGCCCACAATTCACACGCACTCCCTGGACCCCAGTCACCTGCACCGCGCTGCACGCCACGCTCCGCACGGGTTGCAGCAGAAGTGACCGTGTCAGGCCCGGCCTGCGCTCAGTCCCCGAGGGACCTCTCACCACGTGAAGCTAGTTTTCTGCAACAGAAGCAAAAGGCGACAGGCACTGTCGCGGTGGTCGAGAAGGCTCTCTGAACTTCCCAGAGCAGGCAGTAAGCACGGCTGGGGGGCCCCGTGGGCCTCAGGGCTGTTGACAGCCCCCAGGGTCCCTGTCTCTCTACAGGCTCTGGTCTGGACAAGTAAGAGTCATGTCCGGGGCTCTAAGCAAGGCTCGAGCACTGCCCACACCTGGCTTCTCAGGGGGCATTGCTGCCCCAACCCCAGTGGGATGAGCCAGAGGGAAAGCGAAAATCGCCGAGAACAGGTGACGGACAACCGCCGGGAACAGGCAGCCAGCTGCGGACAGCTGCAGCCCCACAGGCCGTGCGAGTCCTCCTGGGGCTGTCCACGCTGCACACTAACGGCGATTCTAGTCCAGCGGGCATGATGGAGCGCACCCGCCATGCCAGCACTCGGGAGGCTGAGGCAGGAGGACCGCTGCGGGTCTGAGGCCAGCCTGACCTGCAGAGTAGACCCTGTCTCCTGAAGTCCCTAGTGATAGTAACAAAAATAGCAAAGGGAAATAAAAGGACGGGAGACGCAGCTCCTTGGCGGGGAGCCTGGATTTAATCCCCAGAGCCACAGAAAGCTAAGTTCAAAAGTCCTACTGCGCAGGACAGTGTGCACTCTGCCGCCACACCATGGGTACCCAGCCCGAGGGGATAACCAGGCACAGGGCGCTCAGTTAGCCCTGGGTGCCTCAGTTTCCTTGCCTGGGCAGGGCCAAGGGGCTCTGGGGACGCAGTAGCTGTCGTGACCCTGCGCAGTAGCCTGGCTTCCTGCTGCCCCGTGCAGTCCCACCACTGCCAAGCTCAGAGCCCCAGCCTAGCCCAGGCTTTCCTGGCCCAGCACCCTGCCAGCCCTGAGGGACAACCAGGCTCCGGTGAGGACAAAGACCCCAGGCCTGCCACGGGCTCCCTAGAGGGCTCAGGACAGGTACCTCCATCCAGCTGCAGACCAGGGCCACCGGGGGCCTGTGTAGGTCTCTTCCTATGAGTGGTGCACGCTTTCACCCCAGAGCTTGGGAGGCTGAGGCAGGAGGGTCGCTACAAATGTTGGGCCAGTCTGGGCCACTCACCAAGACTTGCTTCCAAGAAACCCCAAGGAGTCATTCGGTCTGCTCATCTCTACAGCCCTCGCCACCCGCAGTCACCGTGACCCAGGGACAGAGACCTGTGTGTCCTGTCACTGCTTCCACTGCCCTTGGGTTTCAGACCTGGTGGGTTTCCTGTGGCACCCAGGGCAGCCTGCCTCCCTCACCACCCACCGCCGAGTGCCACAGGAGTCAGCCCAGGTCCCAGCTCAGGGCCAGCAGACCCCACACGTGGAGGCAACTCGACCGCAGGGCGCTCGGTGCACGCCTAAGCAGCATTCAAGCAGAATGTCACGCGTTGTTCAGAATTGTAGCACGTGTGAGGACAGCGGCCGTGGGGAAGGAAGACGGCCTCAGCCGGACTGAGCAGGTCCCTAAAACACGGGGGGGGGGCTGTAAGTCCTGGAACTCCGGAGCTCGGCCGACTCAAGCGCCTGCTTAGGCAGACCAGAGACCAGGGTGCAGTCCGGTGTGCTGTGCCAGCCCCGCCCCCGGGCACACTGAGATGGTGATGGCACACACCTCTACTCCCAGCGCTGGGGAGGCTGAGGATAAGATTACTAGGCAGCGGATATGTGTAGTAAGACCCTGTACCAAATACAATTTTAAAAATTAGGGGCTGGGGAGATAGCTCCATGGCACAAGTGCCTGCTTGGCAAGTGCAAGGTTGTGAGCTTGAAACCTGATCCCTGTGCTCGCTTTGGCAGCACATATACTGAAACCTGATCCCACCCAAAAAAAAAAAAAAAAAAAAAGGGG